>JALPQI010001017.1:0-158033 GCA_025490895.1 Thaumatotibia leucotreta
GAACAGTATTAAAGCAATTACTGACACAAAAATCATAAATATAAAATATTTATTTATTTTGGTACCTATTCATAAAATATTATATTTTTCAAAGGCATTGAGCACCGCTTTGGAGTTGAAATAAAATTACGAAACTTGGTATATTTTATTAACGTTATAGCTGTTACAAAATAAGAGGGTGCCCCATTAAAAAAAATATATATTTTCCATACAATCGTGGGCCACCCTAACATCCAAATGAGCCCCTTTTTTGCCCCTGTATTTAGTGCTCTGCTCTGGCTACAACTTATTTCGCGTCGAATTTATCCATTAAAATCGGGTAATATGTCAGCCTATCTCAATCCACTGCGGAGATATGCTTCTCCTATTAACTACGCGTAATGGTCGCATGGAGCAGGTAAATTAAATATCCATAATTGCTACGCTGGGCAAGCGGATTGGCGATCGCACTAGTGTCTTCACTTCCACTATGATGATGCTGCGGCCCATCATCAATAATCCCATCCTAGTGGACACACTACTGCGATCGCCAACTCGCTTGCCCATTACGATTATGGGCATTTATCTCCAAATACGTCCATACGCCCTATGTGCAGGACGTACATTCCAATTCCATGATAATGTCGGATACGTGTTCTTCGCATACTTATAAGAATGTCAGGTACACAATTTTTGGTGTATATTTTTATCTGCTGTATTTAACTATGTATCATATCTGTGGAAACCTTTAATTGGCTTGTTTGATAACTAATCTGTATTAACCTAGTCTTAGTAATTTTAGCTGTTGGTTTGCCGAATAAAATAAAATTAATAAATAACTTGGAGCTTGTATTAATAAAGAATTCTCGTACTTTCCAAACATTTTTTAGGTAACTGCCATAGGCGTCACGTTTCCGACATAGTAGACTTTCTCGTGAAATGCACTAGGAGCGGCAATTGTCCAGCAGTGGACTTATACAGGGTGTTTTTTTACATTTCCGTTAAATTGGACAGGTTACTGGGACATTAATAGAGGTTGTCTGGTATATTTATTGGCTTTTGTTAATTTCGTATTAAAAAATGTTTTTTTATCACTCCGTTTCATCTCCGTTTTTTATCTTTCCGTATCACTCTACGAAATTCGATCGGTACACAAAACGTGATTGGTTGATTTCGTAGAACGGGCGCTAGAACAGCGAATGCTCTTTTGGTTTAAACGCACCTTTATAATTGTAATGTAATGGCAAGTGCGAGAGAACCTTAAGAATAAGATCTTAGGTGAGTGACGGCACATGTCAAAATAAGTAACATTACGATGTAATAAAGGTTGCAATACAGTTTTGTACTTGTTCAGTAATTAAACTTATATTTTTAATAACTCAATAACAGTAAGAGTTAAGACACTAGTTTCTTAGAGAAATTGATTATTTTTTACCTATAAGCTTCCCTTTAATTTAACGGAAATCAATAAAAACACGGTGTATAGACTGATGGCGTGTGAGTATTTTCTCCCTACTGCGCGGATTCGGGCCAAGGCCCGCCGCGCCGGCTGTTGCACCCTGACCCGCGACTGAAAGTTCATTGTTACCATTCGACATCCCGATATTATTATGTCGGACCATCCACTCGGAAGTTATTTGCCTTTTTAACACACTTCAAAATGGAGGAGGTTCTCATTTGGACTGTTTTTTTGTATATAGTATTCGATAATTCCGAGAATCGTCAACCGATTGTAGATTGTTAACGGTCTTTTTTTCCCCACGGGATTTCAATTTAAATGATTATTAAAAATGATTTTTATTGACAATTTAAATGATTATCAAAAATATACAATAAAAATTGCGTGGTTCCACAATAAATAAGACTGAAAAGGACAATGCATATTGGCTTGATAGGTTACGAGACGTTTATGAATAGGAGTTAGAAGGTAGTTGGTTACTTTGTTCTACGTACTTCGGCGAAGTATAGCTACTAAAGTAAATTGATTTAGAGAAAATCCAAGGTGTAAGGATAATAAGGATTTGGGATCAGTAAGCTCAAATAGTCACATGTGGTAGATAAGTGAGAAAATGGACAGATTATAGTGATGTGTTTTGAGGTGTGACAACGAATTGTGAAATCCGATGGCGATGCCATTTTATTTTCTAATACACCTCGCGCGGTGCCTAATTTTGAACGGTTTAATTATCTATCGGTCTAAATATTTTTATTTTATTCCAATCCGTTGTAAATATAATTTTAATTTAACTAAATTTGTTATTACGAGGAGATTTTAATAAGTTATTTATTAAAATTGCGTGTCTATGAGAGTTTGTAAATGTAAATTTTATATTTTGTTCAGTATTTCTTTAGCGTATAGCTGTGCATGCAACCAGAAGCCGTGTTTCAAATATTTCCAGACAAAATGTCTTTTACAGTACAGGATGCATCCAATTTTCCGCACTAGTATGCAAATTAGCTCTTTAGGTCAAGAGCTATCATGCCTATGTACTGTAAAATGACGAACGATACAATAACGGATTCTAATTTCGCACTTAGGTATATCGTAATGTGCTATAAAAGTGTTTTTTTTTCTGTTAATATTTGTTACGCGGCGATGATACGTGTTGTTGACTGTACATTAATATATTGTACCTTAATGTAAACAGTTTTTAATAATAAAAAATACCGTTGTGAAATATTTCGTAGGTATGTTAATAAGAATGTTATCCTCTGGTAATTCCCATTTTAACTTTAGCCGTTGAAACCGCAGTCACATACGTGTGTTTACGTAATCGGCCGCCTCGGATTCTATCCATCGCGCTCGCACTTGAGTATCGGTGCGAGCGAGCCGGATAGATAAGTCCGCTTTAAAAACGCGGTCAGGTGTAGGTAACTAGAAAAATATGGAAAGGCTATATCGTCGTAGGCAAGGTGGAGCGACGATTTGCGCAGGATGGCTGGCAGGAGCTGGATGCGAGCATCCAAAGATCGATGACGGTGGCGTGAAATTGGGGAGGCCTATGTCCAGCAGTGGACTGCGATAGGCTGATGATGATGATGTCGTCGTAAATAGCCGTACCATTATATGGGAAGTATTGCGATGGGTCCTGGTTCGCAACCTTAGCTGACAGAAACAGAAGGGAAAAAAGGCACCTTGGGGGCATGTTACCATCAGACACGAACTTCCCCTGTCAGTCTTGTGGCAAAGTTTGCCGCTCTCGCATAGGTCTATTTAGCCACCAAAAGCGATGTCTTCAGGGCATTTACACCTGAAATCGACTGAAATTGACGCAAAGGCCAGTAGTAGTGCTGGCAGATAACGGGTACGTTAGGTTTTACTCGATCTCGATACTTAAAGCATTCTATCGCGCTTGCGCTATCTAGAGCGAGCGTGATGGACTAATTTACGTATCAAGTAAAACTTATCTTCTTCGTCGCTTGGGGGAGCGGTTGTGGCCGTCGTATCTTGAGTGCCGAGCTTCATCACCCGACGCCATTCTTCTTTTATTCTGCGCGTTTAATATTCTCGTGCACAGGCTTCTTTGTAGCAGATTTGATCAGCGACCCTGCCCTACAGCAAACTACGAAATCCACAAATTTCGGGGTTTTTCTCTGCCACTCTAATGACGCCTTCGTTGGAATGACAGAGACAAATCCCCAAAATTTACGTAGGGTGTTCGCGGAAGATTCGATCATGCCCCCATGCCGAGTGATCTGTTACCCTGATGTAACCGTTCTTCAATGCCAACTCATAGTACGATTAGTAGGTACGGCAATTGGTAAGCACACTGACGTGGCGACGATTGCAATTCTGTGAATTGTCCGTCTGCAAGCAATTGGTACCGCGTGATCGAGACACTTTTAGAATTGATTCACCCGCTTAACTTATTCAATTGAGGCTACGACCTGGATGAAACCAGTTCGAAGACCTTACTGTTACTTAACCCTTTACCTACGGGTGTCAACCAGAGTTGCCACCACTGTCAAATTAAAGTCATACTTTATGTAATGGTGTCAAGTCAAACAATTTAATGGCAAATATTATGGCCTCGTAGGTAAAGGGTTAACCATCGTTTACTATTAGTTGTATGTACTGTTACAAATGAAACTAAGTTTAATACTTTAATATTTTGCATGTCCCTACCCCTCGAATGAGATGTAAAAAAATGCACTTACACAGGGTGAACTCAGGTATTGACAGACCTCGAAGGCCCCTGTTTGTAATTTCTTCGCAACGGCTTTAACAATTGTTATGATACTGCGCGTATACTTCACGCCTAGCCAACATACCTTTCTACAATCGTATACGATAAGTAAGTATATTATATTAGTACTCGTAATATATGTATGAGAATAATAGAGTCGTACGAAAAGTCACGCGACTATTCCCATACAGCATGATCTTTCTCATAAATTAATTGCGTAGGTATCGCTTATCATATACGATTGCAGAAAAGCATCTTGGCTAGGCATACAAACTTAAAACAATATTTTTTTGTTGGGAAACGGCATGTATGATATATTTTTAGGGTTCCGTAGCCAAGACGGCAAAAACGGAACCCTTATAGTTTCGCCATGTCCGTCTGTCCGTCCGTCCGGCCGTCTTTCCGCAGCATAGCTCAGTGGCCGTAAATACTAGAAATCTGCAATTTGGTACAGATATACATATTAACCATGCCAACAAAGTGGTACAATAATAACTAGAAAATATATTTTTTTCGGGTAACTCCCCAACTGGTGAAGTGAGGATGTTTTTTAAATTTGCTGTAATCTTATAGTGTGGGGTATCATTGAATAGGTCTCTTAAAAATAACAAGGGTCTTTACAGAAAGTTTTTTTCTGAAGTCAATATTTTCGGAGATAATCGCTCCAGAAGAAAAAAAAATTGTGTCCCCCCCACCCCTCTAACTTTTGATCCGTAGGTTCAAAAAATTTGAAAATAATCATGAAGAGTGGGCTTATATAATACTTTAAAATAAAACTATTTCGAACATATCGGCCCAGCCGTTTTGAATAACTACGGATCCTACACTGAGCATGGCCCTACATGCTCTTGGCCGGTTTTTTATAACTAGTTCCTCCTTAGTGGCCAGGGCAAAAACATAAAAAAATAAAAACGCTGCATTAAAGTCTTAACACACTAACTGTATGAGATCGCAGTGCAATGTAACTTTTATATTTTCCCCTCACTAGCTCGTAAAGTGCTCGTTTATCCTTTAATACGAACGTGTAAAAACGCATATTTTTCACTTGTGTGGCAAAGTAATGACCTGACAATTTCCATGAGCATTTTACGTTTTGTTATTCCAAAACCATTTGGAATAACAAAACGTAAAATGCTCATGGAAATTGTTCCATATTAATGATAATTAAATAATTTGTTTGAGAATTTAGTGTAAAATACAAACCTTTATATAATATGATGATTTTAACATATAAATCCTAAAATTCCATAAGTAACAATTGTTTTAGTGAATGATGATAAGATGACTAGATGCAATCACAAAACGCAGAAAATGTCAACGTCAACATTGTCAAAGAATATTATAGGTTATAATCTTTATTTACCGACTCGAACACGCATAAAAATAGTAAACTAAACAACTTTCAGGGTGTTCTGTTACAATTTTGTAAAAATAATGAATGAGAATGATTTAATAATGCATTGGCGTTGGTGTGCAACTACAGGAATGTGTTAAAATCGTGCTGCGTTTACTTTTTCGTGGTAAGTTTACTGCGACAAAATCTTGCATTAAATACATGATGCATTTGGAAAATTATTATCACTAACCTGATGATGATTGAAATGTGAACAAATAATTACCTTTTGTGAGTTTCCTCGCTATAGTGAGGGGAAAAGTTTTGTGTTACACACGGGTGCAAATGTATTTTACTTCTCGTATGTTAAAACACTCGCTGCGCTCAGGATTCTAATTTCATACTCGCGGGTAAAATACAACTTTGCACCCTTGTATAACAAATAACTATTAATCTGTGGTGCAGTACAGTAAATATAATACATGTTGTTACACATTATTGCTGTATTGATTTTTATAAATAACACGTTCTCATTGGTTAATTTTAAAGGCAGCAGAAGTTGCATTTTAGTGCGACTGGACGCCATGATCCCGTCATCATCATCATGGCCTTAGCGTCTATGGCAGACGATTTATGGTGTAATACCTATTCGAGAAGCGCCTTTTCTGATGACTCAATAGACCGATGCGAGACCAACATAGTCTACCGCAGGACTGACAAGGAAAGTTTGCGGAAATGGGCGCCGAAGCACCTGTATGATCCCGTACCTACCACACAATGAGGGTTTTTGATACTTTTTCTGCCGCTATGGGGAGGTGAGATGGCAGCACTGAGCCGACCGTTTAACGAACTGTCAAAATAAATACGCGCATTTAATTTTCAACATATTTATAGGTTTATTTATTCTGAAAACCATTACTTTAGGCATATTGTTACCTAAAATAAATAAATAAAATAGTTCCAAGTCAATTCTCATGAAATTAACAAAGTTAAAGTAATTATTTTTAATACCAGTGACTTTGCGCGCCTGTTTTATAGCTCCGTCTTCAGTTCGATGACCGTGTAATAGTCGTAATCCATTACAAAATCAATTCTCTTCCAAATAAAATAGAATTTCAATATTTTAGGCCCAGGTGCCTATGAATAGTATGAATCTGACAGTTGTCGAGACCAGGTGCGTACGAAGCGCCGCCTGGTGGCAGAAAAATTATCGAAAACCCTCATTACAAGCAGTCCGAGAAGTCTCTGAAATATTTTTCGAAACGTCGTATCTTACTATGAAATCCGTGTTAAGATACGACCTACCTACCTACGGAAACATATGCATGGCCCGACATGCTCTTGGCCGGTTATTACTTCTTAGGCATGCATACTTAGGTAAAGTCTGTCGGTATACTCGTTACCAGTGTTACCACATTGTAGAAGTAGAGTTGTGTATTGCCGGCCCTTCCGTTCTTCTTGCATGAAAATGATTTTGATCGAAAATAATTCCCATGAACTTGATTACGTTCTCAATAACTTACTCGAGTCTAAACAGGAAACAGAATTATTTATATTTGATCTTGATAACAAATATCTAATCTAACTTCCGCTGGCTCGTAATTCACAAAAAACGGTTTATTGATTGCTGAGATCATATTCGGGAGAAAATACCGACTATCTAAAGGAGACTAAATTAAATTGTGACTACAAACTATCAAGATTTTAAAGTACGTAATATTCATATCGTGAAACACGTTCGCAGATATATTTTTACTTTAATACTAATCAATAGTCGTGGGTTCAATCTCCAGCTCGTACCAATGACTTGTTCAAAAAACGTATGTGCGAAATATCATTTGATATTCACAAGTGCTTAATACGATGAACGAAAATATCGCGAGGAAACCTGCATACACCTGCGACGAAAGAGTGTATGTGAAGACCCCAACAAGTACTGGGTCAGCGTAGGGACCCCGCAAAATAAGCACGTTTGATGTCGAGTTGCGGAAAAAAATGGTCAGAATACAATAGCAATACTAGGTAATCGTAATCAATATCAATGACTAACTAAAAATGTATGTGAACTCATGGTTTAGGTATGTCATGTATGTATGTAAATTCTTTATTGTACACAAAACACAGGTAAAAATACACATAACACAATTTAGATAGGTACAAAGGCGAACTTATCCCTGTAAGGGATTTCTTCCAGTTAACCTTTGAGCAAATGAGTCAGCCACAAGAACCAAGAGATAGACAAACAAACACGTGTACATTGGTGAAAGTAATTGAATAAAACCAATGTATAATGTATTTGTATACCTACTATAAATCCTTACTTCCTACATACATATAATACATTTATATACCTAGTTAAATATAGAATACATATAAGTACATATACTACGCATCTATAAATGAATAACCAGTTCACAAGGGGTCGGAGAGCCACAACTTTTTCAGATTAGTTATTCTCGAGTGACGCTACAGACTGGGACCGTTTAACCTTTCAATTTGGGTGATATTAACCGAGATTGTATTCTAAAACTGCGTGATACAGATACTGATACTAGTGGCCACTCCCCCAGCAGTTCTGCTGGCTGGAGTGGCCACTAGTGTCGATGGTGAATGTCAGTTTCACACCACACCGACTAAACCTCAAACACTAAAGCAATTCGGTTACGCGAGCACAATGTACTACGTATTCCATATTGATGCAAGCATTTTCAGGTGCGATGAACTATCTGCTGTCGTTGTTTGTTCCAGGCACGTGACTCTTTTTTATAAGGAACGTTTATATTGTATTCTCACACTCACTTTAATTCACTCACTGGTCACTATAAAATTAAAACACAAAATATTTGTATGGCACACACACATTACATTAGATTTAGACATTTTCCCGAAATTGATAAACGAATACAAAATGATTTTACCAAAATAGACATGCTTAACAGGCCTGCACGTGTACTTAAATCTTATGCAAACATCTGGTGAACAAAAGCGCTATTGTTTTGTGGATTTTTACGATATCCCCTAGGGGTAAGGTGCTTATTGCTTATAGATTTTTTACCACTTTTTAAAGAAAGCCTTATCTCTGCAGGCCGATTGTATTCTAAAAGTGCGTGATTATGAAATAATGCAAGTTTTTAGGTTTGCTTACATTTTTTTTTGTGTTGTTACTGGCGAACGGTACACCTACTTAAGATACACTCTTGTAGTCTAGCGATGCCCGGGGTCATGTCGGGATCCTTGGCCCGGATCCCGGCGACCCGGTCCTAACCCAGCGACCTCGCGGCCTCGCCGATCTGGGGTAACTCAGGAGTTTCTTTTTAATGAGCTTTAAATTAGGTTCGGCAAGAAAATTGTATCAGACTAACTTAACTAGGCGACTCGCTCGCTGTTCGTATTTTACTGGGATGGTTTATACTTTTTATGGAACGGGCAGTCGTGTTTATTTTATACTAAAATAATGGAGGTAGGTATCACGCGGGTTGCTCAAGTTTTCAAGTCGAAAGATGTTGCCTTTTTGTTGTTTTTGGTGTATTACGAGACTATTGTATTTTGACTATGGTGTACCTACTTCAAGACTAGTATGACACGGGAATAGTCCCTATTGATCATTAGGATTTGTGGCAGTAGGTGATTTTGGTAGTAAATCCATAGTAAAAATTATGGCAACATTTCAAAAACCAGTAAAGCAAATGGGTCAATAATTCTCTCTCTGTTATTGCCATAGTTACGGCCACCTGAATCGCGGTGGTTTTATGCAAATTCATACTACTTTGGGAAAATACTTCATGTACAGTCGAGTTCATAAATATATGAGCAAATCTAAGGCTTCAAAAATAAATGAGCGTAGAAAGGTACATATGCATCTGAACAGATTTACCATTCAAAAATATGTGTACATATTACCTGTCATATTAATCTGAGCATGTGTGAAATTAATATGTATAAGCAACTGAAAAGCCTTAAATATCTATACTAATGTTAGACATGACATGTTATCATTACAATTTATAAATTTATAAGTGGCCAGTCATTATATAAAGTTGATAACAACCTCTTTTAAGTCGATCATAAATCCAAAACAATAGGCTTAGCTCATGATTGATGCTACGATGCTACAATATGTCGCGGCGAGATAGATTATCCGTCACAGTATGTACCACAGAATGGTACCCCATGGATGGGAAACGGAAAAGAGTAGGACAACTACGCCGCTGGGAGGATGATATAAAAAGAATAGGTGGACATATTTGGAGAAGAACCGCTATGGACAGGAAAGAGTAGAAGTCAGGAAAGAAATCTTTAGAGGAGGCCTATGCCGGAGGGCAAGACGACCGACTATGCCGATGCCGATGTCTAAAATATATATTATATTATTATATAGTCGTTAAGTAAAGGCTATAAATAAATAAATTATGAAAATTATGCATGAAGTCCAGTGTTGGGCGCAATGAATTACTTTTTGTAATTTAATTAGAAATTACGTAATTATTAATTCAATTACGTTAATTAAATTGTGTAATTAAAATTTCATGTAATTGAAATTACTATGTAATTGTAATTACATTAATTTGTAATTAAATTACTAAATTACTTTAAGTCAACTTTTTTATAAACAATGAGAAGCATACGTGTTTACTTGGTCTGATTGCAATGATTTAATAATCAAAACAATAAATGTGTGTACCTATATTTATATTTATACAGGGTGGAAAGGGACGACGTTCCTTCCCGCTACCAACCGAGTCTACAAACCATTACGATGAACTTTCAGTATGGGACCAACTTCGAAATATTAAAAAAAAAAAAAACCCCTCATACAAAGTGAGTGATTAGTTAGAGTTCAATAGTATGGAAAAGTCAATTTTCACCTCAGCAGTTCGAAAAGACTTCTTTTGATTCGCGAAATCAGTGAGCAAAGTGCGATTTTGCTCACTGAGTGAATGTTGTTTTCCATGACGTTTAGACTTCAACTTTTTCTTTTGTTTCTTTCACTTGTTAGTAAAAAGACAGAGATGAAAAATGTTACGTTATAAATTGTCATAATATGCATTTTTTTTTCGTTCATGGCATCCTAGCGTATTCAGCCAGTTGTATTAGACGACGCGTTTTATCGGACCCGATTCCTTGTATCCGAACGGCATATGGCCCCTACCACCAAGCATACATAACATTGGCGTCCGTCATTCCACCTCTCTATCGCTCTTATATATAAGTGTGACAGAGAGAAAGACAGCCGTTTTAAAACGGACGGATATCGTGGTACTAGGCGAGTCAGAATCGCGTTCAGAAATTCGACACGAGTTCATTTCTAAATAATTATAACTGTTTAATAAATTTTTATGAGCTTTCATTTTTTTAGTAGTTATAATTATGTACTTTCTGTTACAAACATAATGGTAAAACAAAAACAAAAAATAACGGGATGGCACGTATAAATGTTTAATAACATATTTTCCTTTTCTCCATGCTGAGGTGAAAAGTTGTATGTACAACTTGAGAGCAAAGTTATTTGAATCTCGTGTCTTTCGAGTCTCTCGCTACGCTCAAGACTCAAAACTGACACTCGCATCAAATACGTACTTTGCTCTCATGTTGTACAAATAACTATTTCCATGTACGCTTTCGATGTTGGTCCCATACTGAAAGTTCATCGTAATGGTTGGTAGACTCGGTCGGTAGCGGGAAGGAACGTCGTCCCTTTCCACCCTGTATAAATTGACTCAAATTTGGCACACAGATAGTATATTTCCAGAATATAAAGTATCTAAGCATTTTATTTAAAAAAAATAAGGGATCAAAAATATTCTATTTGACAAAAGTAATTTGTAATTTTATAAGTAATTAATTGCAAAATGTAATTAATAATTCAATTAATCATTACATTTTGTAATTGTAATTTAAACTTATAATTACAATTAATTTTCCCTGTAATTGTAATTAGTAATTCAATTACGTTTTGCCCAACACATTGTAGTCCATGTTGGTAGGTGGCCCATTAAGGAAAGGGCTTATTAACACCAGAAAAATGCATGTTTGAATGGTTTAAGCTGCATAATTTTACATAAAACCAGCGTGACTCAGGTGACCGTAACCATGGCAATAATAACAGACAAGAAAATATTGGTACATTCAAGGGCAAAACTATGTTCATACTTTTTTACTAATGTCTGGAGCATAAGGTCTAAAACAGTATATTACATTCATGCCCATAACTGTGCGAATGGGAATGGATTCAGCAAATGCACTTTTTTACAAAATCTCACAATTAGCTCCGAATATTATAATAAAATAAATACATTCAAGCCACTCTTCGAAAAAAGTGATTGATGAGATGATATTCTTCATTTTATAAAATGAAGAAATCTATTCTTCATTTTATGAAATGGGTCAATCACTTTTTTCTTGTCAACCGTTGCTAAGATTACGTTCTCTTGGGTTATCTTATCATCCTTAAAATTACAGTTTCATCATCATCATCATCATCATATCAGCCGAAAGACGTCCACTGCTGAACATAGGCCTCTCCCAAAGATTGCCACAATGACCGGTCCTGCGCCACCCGATTACAGTTTAATAACATTAAATTGACAAATTTACACCACCGCTCTCGTCCCCTGTGTGACGTGACAGGATACCAACAAAAACATGTGATTGACTCAAATACTGCTCTGATTCGGTTGCGCTGTCATGACGAATTTGCTTGGAAATACTGTCTTACTTCCAGCAAAGAAGGCTTGACAATAAAAGTGGGACATCTAATAAACACGTGAAGATCCAATATTAGGCCGCCCCGTCCTTGACCCCGTTACCTATTTACCACGGCCTTCACCTGTTGAGCCGGCGAGGCTACCTGCAACTGCAGCCCTAGCACAACTGTAGCGCGACATTTACTTGCAGACCACATACGCTACCCGTCACTGTCTAATAGCAACGGCTAGATGACAGGTGGTCATCGCTTCATTCTTGTGGTCGGCGTGATGGACAAAAACATAACCTTGTCCTCGTAAGGCCCAATGTACATTACAATATACTGTACACTCCACTTCAATTAAATATACCTTCCTTAATAAAGTCGCACTTCCTTTGATTTAAATTTAGATTTATTTAATTCATGATATTAAATTACGTTATATTATCTTAGCCTAATTTATACGAATTTATATTATGATCGTCAAAATTAATATGTATGTTCAATGTCATGAAATTATGAAAATTACAATAAATAAATTAGAAAATTTAGTTAAGAACATTAAACATTCCAAAAAATAACAGTGATTATACATATCTCATAATGATCGTCAATTCATACTAACATGAAAATTAAAATAACAATGTAACAACAAAATTCAATTATAACCAAAGTCAATATAGAGTATAAAATAATAGAAAGATTTGTCATTTCCATATACGTTTATACAATAAAAAGGATAATGTTATGATTTGTTTAATTGACTTTACCTAGAAGCGACCATCAGCACCATTCCTTACAAATTACAATAAAGCACATATTATACATGTAATGTAACATAACCCTGCATGAATTTTACAAGTAAATGTAAGATAGGTGTGTCTTCGAGATAAATTCTTAGTTTTATGAATTCTCGGTCGAGTGGTTAGGGTAACAGCTACGAGGGTTGCCTTTTATATTTCGGGATTTGAAATTATTAACAAGTTTATACGAATAAAGTTGACTTTATTGTTTTTCAAAATATTCTCCTGTGAGGTCTATGTAATATTTCATACGGTAGAACCAATTTTGAATACAGTCCGGCCACTCCGACTGGGACACCTTCAAAACGTGCGTTTTGAACGCGTCCACCGCTGCTTCGGGTGTCAAAAATCGTTGACCACGCAGTTTATTTTTGATGTTTGGGAACAAAAAGAAATCATTCGAAGCCAAATCAGGACTATATGGTGGACGACCCATTAAATCAATATTTCTATTCTATCAGGCTAATCAGGCGGCACAAACATCGGCTTTCAAAAAGGCCGATGTTTGTGCCGCCTGGTGTGGACTCGCATTATCGCGGTGCAGTATAATTCGTTTTCGGCGATTGGTATCCCTGAATTTTTCAATCATCTCTGGCAAGCAAATAGTTATGTACCATTCAGAAGTAACTGTTTTACGCTTTTCCAAAGGAACGGTTGCAATATACCCGGTTTTCCCAACAAAACAGGCAACCAATTGTTTTGCAGTACTTCGTGCACGAACACCTTTTGTTGGATTTTGTTCGCTTTGAAAGATCCACACTGTCCAGTCGACTGCTGCTTATTTTCGGGTTCATATGAGCAGATCCACGATTCGTCACCTGTGATAATATATTTTGAAGTTCCGCCGTTGTATTTTTTAAGCTTCTCTTTGCACCAATCCACGCGAGTCTGTTTTTGATCACCGGTCAAATTATTTGGTATCCACCGCGCAAAATTTTTTTTAACATCTAAATGGTTATGGAATCTTATTTGTATGCTGGTCCCAGTCCCACTAATGTCCAAGAACGTCTCAATCTCTCGATATGTCACGTGATGGTCTTGCAATATTAGTTCACGCACAGCGTCAATGTTTTTCGGGACAACCACTGATTTTAGACGACCTTCGCGGAACTCGTCCTCAAGCGAACTTCAGCCACGAACAAAGTCTTCAAACCAACGATAAACACTCGTCCTTGATGGTGCTTCATCTCCAAAAGTTGAAAAAATTTCTTCTGTGCACTGTTGCTGACTGAGGCCGCGTCGAATATAGTAAAAAATAATCGCCCGAAAATGTTCGCGAGTTAATTCCGTGCTAGCCCGATGCGATATTTTTTCAATCAACAGTTAAAAACAAAATACGATCAGTGACAAAACTTGTTTTCTTTATTTTGCCGCCAAAACGTTGGAACTATACTTTTAAAACTCATTTTACAGATGGCAATCCTAGTTCGTTCAAATCCCGAAATATGAAAGGCAACCTATGTAAAGTTAATCATAATCACATCACACACAAATCATCAGCCTATTGAAGTCCACTGATGGACGTAGGCGTCTCCTATGTGTACGGACGCATTAAAAGGTAAATGCCAACGCCGCGCTGGGCAAGTGTCATCAATATTCTATCAAAGAATGGTCAGTAACGACAGAAATTATTGAAGAACTGAATAATCCCTTAGTCGACCCCTACGACACCCACGAGAAGAGTTAATGCTTATTTATACAGAATACAGATTTGGTCAACTGGTGATTTTAATACCTATGTTTTATATATAGGGATTGCAATCCAGCAGTGTTTTCAATCCAGCTGGATTTTTGCTGGATCGGCGTCAATCCAGCTGGATCCAGCGCGGATCCAGCAGGTAGGAAAAATACCAAAAAAAAAACGTTTTTTTGCAATAAAACAGGTTAATTATCAATAATAATATTCAATATTATGAAAGGGAGGACAATAACGCGTAATTTTTTGCGAATTATATACCTAAAAAAACTTCAAAAATAAAATAATAAAGAAATTAAAAGACACGACTGCCGTTTTAAGCTAATTGAGAAGTGACAAATTATTCCTTTTTCAGCTTAATTCTTGTGAGCGTATCTACATATAGGCGCTTGTCTTATTACTATAATATTTTCTTTCGATTGAAGTCGGGGAACTTTTTGTTTTAATTTTTAATTATTTTATTTATTTGAAACGTTTTAGTGTACCCCTTAGTTTAAAATGGGATACAATTTCAAAAACCGACTCCGCAGAGGGCTGAAACTTCGCTCCGGGGACGACCCGTCATATCATCATCTGAAAAATCGCTCTACCTTAGCCCCGTCACCTCACTTGAAGTTTTCAAACTAATTAAATGTCTCAAAAATAAAAGAAGTTTTGGCCAAGATGAGTTGCCAGTACCACCCTATTTAGTAAGAAAATGCGCTGAAGAGTTAACCCCTCCTATGACACTTCTCATTAACCAGTCTTTTACAGAAGGAACAGTCCCAGATCTCCTTAAAATGTCCGTTACTAAACATGTAGGCCCTTCCCTTCTAAATTTTTTTTCTAAACTTTTGAAATCGCTATGTCGAACCGATTTTTTTTTGTGAAAAGTTTAAAATATGTATTTAACGATTCTCAAAACGGTTTCCGAAAAGGTCGCTCAACATCGTCAGCAGTTTTCAAGTACACAAACGAAGTTTTAAACACAATCCTCCTCCTTGTGTCGTGTTCCTCATTGCTGAGGGTCGTGACCTTTATGAATAGTTTTCCGGATGATCTCTTTCCACTTCTGACGGTCTGAGGCTGTGTGTATTGCTTCGTGGACGTTTGTATTGATGGTATCGCGGATCTGATCTGTCCACCGCATAGGACTTCTACCTCTTGGTCGCTTGCCCTGTATTTTCCCTGTCACCAGGAGTTTTTCCAGGTTATCGCATTTATTCCTCGCTACGTGACCAAAGAATTCGAAGATCCTACGAAGGCAAAGCGTTGATAGTCTGACGGTGACTCCCACTTCCTGCAAAATTGAGACATTGGTGCGGTGGGCAGTCCATGGTACTCGCAGCATTCTCCGCCAGCACCACATCTCAAATGCGTCAATTCGCGCCCGGTCAGCTTTTTTGAGCGTCCATGTCTCTGCACCGTAGAGGAATATGGAGAACACCAGGGTCCTCACTAGGCCCGTCTTGGTCCTCAACACACAATAAATAAAAATAAATGACAGAAAATATGCTATTGGTATGTTGCTAGTTAAATAAATAATAAATAAATAAATATGAATAATTGGTTCATACCATACCTTAATAAGGTACCTAAGGACCTGTAGGTCGTACACAATGCGTTGAAATAGAATATCAATATCACAACTACATCACAGGTACTATACATATTTAAATCAGATAAATCGAATATTACTCGATCTATACCCCAAGGCAGTGTTCTCGGTTGTGTTTTATTTTTAATCTATATAATAAATGATCTGCCTAAATGTATAGATAAATTTTGTACTCTTTTTGCTGACAACATATCTGTAATTATTCAACTTTGCCACAATCAATTAGATTTAAAGAATAGCTTAAATACAACCATTCAAAATATCGTAACCTGGTCGGATGATCACAATTTAAAGCTTAATTTCAATAAAACCAAACTCATGCAATTTAGACCCAACCAAAAACGTAGCATAAACATAGATTTCTCATTCCGAAGCACTACATTAGAATCTATCCACTCTTTCCCACTTTTAGCCATACACATTGTTTCAACTATAAATTGGAAGGAGCACACGTATTATTAGCCACGGCCGTCTAGGACTAAGCGCGGGATCGCGGAACCGTTTCAAACAAGACGTAAAATAAGTTTATGTAAAGTTGATTATGCATTTTTTTGGTGAATTTTATTTGCGGATCCGCAGCGCTGGATCCAGCACTGCCTGCTGGATCCAGCAGACAGAAAAATGCGCTGGATCCAGCTGGATTGCTGGATGCTGGATCCAGCAATTGCAATCCCTATTTATATACCATGCTCAGTGTAAGGCTCCGTAGTTATTCAAAAAAATATTTAAAAATACTTATTAATATTGGGCTTGATTTTATTTATATTTCTTGGATCCACGGATCAAAAGTTAGAGTAGGGGGGTCGTTTTCTTTTATTTTGGAGCGGCTATCTCTGAAAATATTGACTTAATAAACTTTCTTTTGGGACCCTTATTTTTTATAAAAGACCTACTCAACGACACTCCACACTATAAGATACAGCCAGGTACCCGAAAAACATTTTTTTTTCTATATTTTATTTTACCACTTTGTCGGCGATTAATATTTGTATAGGTACCTGTACCAAATTGCAATTTTCTAGTACAAACTACGAATGACCAAGGATCTATGCTGCGGACAGACAGACAATTGATCCCAAAACTTTTTTGTAGTGATAGACAAATGAGTCAAGAAAATAGCTAACATTGAAATTATTTTTTCAACTCCCGTACTTTTATTTGTCATTTTGAGGGCCGTGAACACACCCTTAAGCCCCTACTTTACAGGTGTCAAGACAAGTCTATATTTATTGTCTATTCCAAGTCTATTCCCTATAAACGCATTCGGGCATACACGCAGTGCGTTTTGGACGTAATGAAATACATGGCTGCCAACCTAATTTTAAATGTCATTTCTGATGAACTTTTGACGTCTCCCGCCCGACCTTGATGATAAATAAAATATTGTGTTTGACTAAGAATATTTCTCAAATTTACGATTTTATTTGAAAATAAGTGTGTGGTCGTAGAAAAAGTATTGTATGTAACATTGTTTAACTGAGTCAAAAAATGCTTGAGGCGTGATGGCGTCTTTAATAACACGCCACTCACCTCTTAGTGTGCCAGCCGCGATCCACTCACGCTGTCACTCTATCAGCTGGAGGGCCGGTTACCCGCGCCACTCACCTTTTTTGACCTCTCTTAAACAAGGGTTGCATAAAATACTATTATTTTAATTCTACGTATCTTTGCGAAGCAAAATGTATACATACGAAAGTGAATACAATAGATAAGAGTAAACTTGCACAGTGGTGTACGGAATCCTGTACATTTCAGTCCAAAATACGCATACGCGTGATTGCGTACTCTTACACTTACCCACTTATAATACCTACGTTTAGCCCACATGACTCTTATATGACTCGAAAAGCATTGTAAGCTAGCCCTACGCTACGCGATCCACCCACGCTGTCACTCTATTAGCTGGAGGGCCGCAGGCCCGACGGCTCGCCCTCCGCGAACCACTCACGCTGTCACTGTATCAGCTGGAGGGCCACAGGCCCGACGGCTCACCCTATGCTACGCGATCCACCCAGGCTGTCACTCTATCAGCTGGAGGGCCTCAGGCCCGAGGCTCGCCCTCCGCGAACCACTCACGCTGTCACTCTATCAGCTGGAGAGCCGAAGGCCCGACGGCTCGCCCTTCGTTACGCGATCCACTCACGCTGTCACTCTATCAGCTGGAGGGCCGGTTACCCGCGCCACTCACCTTTTTTGACCTCTCTTAAACAAGGGTTGCATAAAATACTATTATTTTAATTCTACGTATCTTTGCGAAGCAAAATGTATACATACGAAAGTGAATACAATAGATAAGAGTAAACTTGCACAGTGGTGTACGGAATCCTGTACATTTCAGTCCAAAATACGCATACGCGTGATTGCGTACTCTTACACTTACCCACTTATAATACCTACGTTTAGCCCACATGACTCTTATATGACTCGAAAAGCATTGTAAGCTAGCCCTACGCTACGCGATCCACCCACGCTGTCACTCTATTAGCTGGAGGGCCGCAGGCCCGACGGCTCGCCCTCCGCGAACCACTCACGCTGTCACTGTATCAGCTGGAGGGCCACAGGCCCGACGGCTCACCCTATGCTACGCGATCCACCCAGGCTGTCACTCTATCAGCTGGAGGGCCTCAGGCCCGAGGCTCGCCCTCCGCGAACCACTCACGCTGTCACTCTATCAGCTGGAGAGCCGAAGGCCCGACGGCTCGCCCTTCGTTACGCGATCCACTCACGCTGTCACTCTATCAGCTGGAGGGCCGGTTACCCGCGCCACTCACCTTTTTTGACCTCTCTTAAACAAGGGTTGCATAAAATACTATTATTTTAATTCTACGTATCTTTGCGAAGCAAAATGTATACATACGAAAGTGAATACAATAGATAAGAGTAAACTTGCACAGTGGTGTACGGAATCCTGTACATTTCAGTCCAAAATACGCATACGCGTGATTGCGTACTCTTACACTTACCCACTTATAATACCTACGTTTAGCCCACATGACTCTTATATGACTCGAAAAGCATTGTAAGCTAGCCCTACGCTACGCGATCCACCCACGCTGTCACTCTATCAGCTGGAGGGCCGCAGGCCCGAGGCTCGCCCTCCGCGAACCACTCACGCTGTCACTCTATCAGCTGGAGAGCCGAAGGCCCGACGGCTCGCCCTTCGTTACGCGATCCACTCACGCTGTCACTCTATCAGCTGGAGGGCCGGTTACCCGCGCCACTCACCTTTTTTGACCTCTCTTAAACAAGGGTTGCATAAAATACTATTATTTTAATTCTACGTATCTTTGCGAAGCAAAATGTATACATACGAAAGTGAATACTGTTACGTTCGTGGGGTGGGTTTTCTATAGAAAATGTATAAATAAGCCACTAATTAAAACTGAGACTTTAATTACTAATTAAAAGAACAAACACCAAACTAAAACACTGATCACACACTTAACACGTCACACTGTTTCACTTTTACACTCTCAAACTCGCCGTTAGAATCGCAGTTTTCGCTCTGATGTTAGCTCTTCGCTGTCTCGATAGAAACTACTCCTTGGCCGGGCCATGCTGTGTATTTATACCAGCCACTCAAATCTACAAAGTACGAGAAGATTCGACTCTAGAAAGTTCCCGAGTTAGGTGCGCGAACATTCTAGAGTATCGCTGTCTCTTTCTACAGGTTTCTCTTTCACACCCGTCCAGAATGTTCTCTCTATAGCTGTCACATTCACATCCTTCCAGAACATTCTCTCATGCTGTCTTTATCTAATAGTGCTTTCTCTTTCACTCCTATGGGAAATTTAGCTATATACCGATTTGTACTTGAGAGGCCCAAAAGGGGTCCTGAAAACGCCTGAAAACGGGTTTTCAGGTTATTGCGCCATCGGATAGAGGGTATCCTGAAACGGCCTGAAAACATGTTTCAGGCGCCTGAAAACGACGGTATCTGGGGTGAATATTTGATTTTGTAGTATGTGAAAGAGGACCTTCTGAAACGGCCTGAAAACGCATTTCAGCCTGCTGAAAACGCTTCTAACGTGTCTAAAATCACATTTGTAGTTTTTATCATGCCACCGGCGTAACAATACAATAGATAAGAGTAAACTTGCACAGTGGTGTACGGAATCCTGTACATTTCAGTCCAAAATACGCATACGCGTGATTGCGTACTCTTACACTTACCCACTTATAATACCTACGTTTAGCCCACATGACTCTTATATGACTCGAAAAGCATTGTAAGCTAGCCCTACGCTACGCGATCCACCCACGCTGTCACTCTATTAGCTGGAGGGCCGCAGGCCCGACGGCTCGCCCTCCGCGAACCACTCACGCTGTCACTGTATCAGCTGGAGGGCCACAGGCCCGACGGCTCACCCTATGCTACGCGATCCACCCAGGCTGTCACTCTATCAGCTGGAGGGCCTCAGGCCCGAGGCTCGCCCTCCGCGAACCACTCACGCTGTCACTCTATCAGCTGGAGAGCCGAAGGCCCGACGGCTCGCCCTTCGTTACGCGATCCACTCACGCTGTCACTCTATCAGCTGGAGGGCCGGTTACCCGCGCCACTCACCTTTTTTGACCTCTCTTAAACAAGGGTTGCATAAAATACTATTATTTTAATTCTACGTATCTTTGCGAAGCAAAATGTATACATACGAAAGTGAATACAATAGATAAGAGTAAACTTGCACAGTGGTGTACGGAATCCTGTACATTTCAGTCCAAAATACGCATACGCGTGATTGCGTACTCTTACACTTACCCACTTATAATACCTACGTTTAGCCCACATGACTCTTATATGACTCGAAAATAATACAGTTCGCATTGTAAGACATTTAGCGTTCAACTCAAAATCTACGAACCTATGCTGGTATTGGGAGGTAGCATAAGTTTATGAGCTTCGCACGCGACGCGTCACCCTCGAGCATATTCACATAAGTCGCTCCCACTCTACCGCGTGAATTCAACCCAAAACAGCATCCCTAAAACCTTGGAATATAATCCTAACGTTCAAATTTCCTTGGTTCAGCGTAGGGTATTGATCCCAAAGCTGGCTGCATATTGCACGCTCGTCATTGCACGGCTGCCCAGTAGCTAGTAGCTACGGGTGCGCCAAAGTTCACATAAAATTGCGACTTCGATTATTGGAAGTCCGAAAATGTTTGTTATATAATTTTATATCATAATGATCATTACTTATAACTTGTCTTTGCGCATAACTATCGTAACACCGAATAATTCATGTTCATAATGTCTATCATAATAAATATCTGTAATACTAATGTTAATTTTCATATTTTTGTTTTAAGTAACTATTTTATATAATAAATTTTTATATCATATTTAATTTTTAACGTAACGATTCTCAGCAAAAAAATATACTTATAATATTTATTTTAAACTTTACGTGGTTTTGTTCATAAACAAAGGGGGCATGGGACTTAGAAAAACTTTGATGGGGGTGGTGTCATTATGACACGTATAGAGAACGCTAAAATAAGAATGTTTTGTATGGAGAAATTTTCTTAAAACTTCATAATTACCAAGATATTGGCTCCTCAACAAAATTTGGTTTTGGTCAAAATTACTAATGAACGGGGACTAAATCTGCAGTGAGCGAGCGAAGCGAGCGAACAAAACCTTCCAGGGCAGATCCGACTCGGATAGGTTAGGTTAGAAGACTAAGGCGGGAGCTTTGCTCCCGCCTTAGTCTTCGAGGTTATTTTTTTTTGCGACCCAGAAAACTTTTACCCTAAATCAAAAATGGCCGAGGTATTCGACATCAAATTGAAACACAACATTCATCGTAATCTTGACCAAAATCTGCAGTGAGCGAGCGAAGCGAGCGAACAAAACCTTCCAGGGCAGATCCGACTCGGATAGGTTAGGTTAGAAGACTAAGGCGGGAGCTTTTCCCGCCTTAGTCTTCGAGGTTATTTTTTTTTGTTGCAACCCCGAAAACTTTTCCCCAAAATCAAAAATGGCCGCGATATTCGACCACAAATGAAAAAAAATATTTTACAAAACATTCATCGTAATTGTTCACCAATACCAAATTTTATTTAGGAGCCAATATCTTGGTAATGTTATGCTTTCAAATACGCATACAATATAAGTTTATAATTAATAAGTTTATTATAAAAATCATTATGAGTCATGATGAATAGTTAGAAATGACATTATGTCGTTTAAAAATCTGACTACAGATAATTATGAGCAATGATGTTGGTAATACAAATTTATACACAACAAATTTGTAGGCAAAAAAATTATGACAAATGATTATTATGATAAAAAAACGTTAGTATGAAAAATAATATGACAAGTAAAATTATGTGAGCCAATATGGACCCAGTAGCTACAGCTACGTACAATCGCCATAACAATCGGAGCGGCCAGGGTGCCCGCTATTATCTAAAGGTGCATGCAGACCAAAAGAGCATTCGCTGTTCTATCCCCCTACTCTACGAAATTCGATCGTTACACGAAACGTGATTCGTTGATTTCGTAGAGTGGGGGATAGAACAGCGAATGCTCTTTTGGTCTGCATGCACCTTAAGCAGGCCGCTATTGTCATAGCGGTTTCTGAGTGCATGTTCAATTGATCAGATATTTTTGGGCACCGTGGCCACTCATATATTACTGATGGCGACTACTAAATAGCGCTGGTTGAGCATTATCTGTTCCATTTTCAAGATTTAGCAAAAATTTATTGGTTGCATGTTGCATGTTTATTAGCAAATATCGGCATTTTAACAGAATTAAATGGTACCTATCAGATTTCACCAAGTTGAATTTATTGCATAAGTATAAGTATTATGTTATGTTCAATAATGTGTTGTTGTTACGAAATATTTATTATACTTACCTAAGAAAGAATGAGGATTTATGCCTACACTACCTAGGGGCACAATTCCCTGGCATCAGCTATTTACATTAACCTTTCAAATATTTTGACTTGCTAGTTTAAACCCACCTAATCAAAATATTGTGATTTTAGCCCCGAAATGGCGTTCCGTGGTAAAATTAGGGCTTACATTTGGAATACATCGAATATTCTATCAATTACTAAGAATTCGGATAATCATAATTATGAAACGGAGTATTCGAATATTCGGGTATTACTTATTTATTACATACCTACTCATTATTACAAAATTGATGTGCCTTTTTTGTACGAGGACTATAAGAGACTGGTTGGAGACGGACAGCACGGAAAAACTAATTCTACTGATAGATCGACATTTAGGCAAATGGTCGCCGACCTCCAGGACGGAGATGGCACTTGATGATGATTATAATATCGAATTTTTACAGCAATATTTACTTCGTTTTAACACCTATTCTGCATGAATGCTTCAAAATATCAGAAAACAAATCGGGGGCGTTTTACGCATTTTCATAAAATAGTTATACTTACTAGATTTCCCTAAATTTATAATTTATAAAGCCGGCAGTAAGGAATGATACGATATACCTATATGGTAATAACCTGATGTCTTTAAGACTCTGGACTGGAGAGGGCTAGGTATTAACATAAACGACGAGTTACCTCACTCACCTTCGTTTCGCTAACGATAGTAGTCTTGACTTAGACCTTGGAGGATTGGAGTACGATGCTTGATAAACTCAGCTGGAAGCTTCCAAGCGAGTTGGTCTTAGGATGAACATGGATAAGACGAAACTCATCTCAAATGTCCAAGTAGCACCATCTCCCGTTTCAATCGGAGACTTTACACTCGAAGTTCTAGGCGACTATAAAATATACCTATACGAATCATTAGTACAATCTAAAAAAAAATAAACAAATATGGCTGACTTTCCACAGCATTTGACGTCTTTGACACATACCTATACTAATCGTCATTAAATTATGGGGCAACGAAACAATTTGTATGGTTTTTGCCACCCTGTTTAAACTTGCATGTGGAATCGTATCTAGAAGTACATATGATACAGAATTTTCTTAATCCATTTATCAACCGTATTTAGAACTAAAAAACCGGCCAAGAGCATGTCGGACCATGCTCTGTGTAGGGTTCCGTAGTTATTCAAAAACGGCTGGGCCGATTATGTTGGAAATAGTTTTATTTTAAAGTATTCTATAAGCCCACTATTCATGATTTTTTATGATATTTTTTGGATCTGCGGATCAAAAGCTAGAGGGGGACGACGACGACACAATGTTTTTTTTTTCTAGAGCGATTATCTCCGAAAACATTGACTTTAGAAAAAAACTTTCTTTGAAGACCTTCATTCTTTTTAAGACACCTATTCAATGATAACCCGCACAGTTACCTACAGAAAATAAAAAAATCATCCTTACTTCACCAACTGGTAGGTATCCGTTTATTTTTCCTTTTTATTGTACGAGTTTGTTGGCATTATTAATATGTATTGTATACCTGTACCAAATTGCAGATTTGTAGTATTAACGGCCACTGAGCTATGCTGCGGACAGACGGACAGAGTGACCGACGGACATGGCGAAACTATTTAAGGGTTCCGTTTTTGCTATTTTGGCTACGGAACTCTAAAAAGTGTTTGTAAATTGTAAGGACATTACTTTAACCTCGCATGAGTATGTAAGCGACGATTCGTCCCATCTAAGGATTTACTTAATTCTATTAGCTCGGTCTCTTCTCTAAAGTACATGAGAGGAGACGCGTCCAAGAATTTGTAGCATTATGCTAGTTCGTTATGTATCGGCAGGAACTGCTGTTGTGAGCCAATAAGCCTTTATGATGCTGCTCGCAGTCGGTGTTAGGGCTTGCAATGCCGGATTTTTTTGGATGGGTATATACAAAAAATTACGAAATTTCAAGTCCTAGTCGGTGTAACATGCTAACGGATCAATGGCGGTGCGCCTGCGCGCTACACCGCCTCCCCGCTCGATGCGGCCGGATTAAACGTCACCTCAGTGCATTGTCTGGGGTAAATGACCAGCGCGCAAGGTTTACTGACTACCGACACATATCACATCATCAGCCTATCTCAGTGCATTGCTGAACGTAGGCCTCTCCTATTAACTATGCGTGTAAATGCATTCGAAGGTAATGTTCGTAATCGTCACGCTGGGCAAGCGGGTTGGCGATCTCTCGCAGTAGTGTGTCCACTATAGATGTGTGCGCCGCGCCGGTGTCACGCCGCCGCCGACCTTTTTCGCCACGCCGCCGCCGCCGACTAATGGTCGGCGTGAAATCGGCGTGGCCTTGACTGAATAACAGACTTATTTCTTATGGGTTAATTACTAAATACTAAGCCTTGTATTTACTTTACGTATTTACATAATGCTCTTATACAGGAAATAAAATATCAGCCTATCGAGTGTCATCACTCATTACACGTAGATACTTAAGCTCGACGACATCCAGCCTCCCGAACAAGCCGGTTTCGGTTTTGCACAAGCAACGTCAGGTTATACAGAAGACCGAGAGGTATAACTTGCCTGTCTGGTTAACGTTCGTGGCCGATGAAGTATTTGAATC
Source organism: Thaumatotibia leucotreta (assembly GCA_025490895.1). Lineage (NCBI taxonomy): Eukaryota > Metazoa > Arthropoda > Insecta > Lepidoptera > Tortricidae > Thaumatotibia > Thaumatotibia leucotreta. The sequence continues at coordinate 25,766 of JALPQI010001017.1, forward strand.
GATCGAGACGTTTATGAACAAGGGGTTACCCCCTTATTCACAAACAAATACTATACACTATTTCCAGAGGTACCAAGTAGACTTTTACTCCTTACGCCGATACCACAATGCCGGGGGTCGTGATTACCAAGTCATCAATTTCTCTTTTACGATCTTCCATCAACGGCCCCGATCTTTGGCAGCGTGGAGCACTTCAGCGACCTGAATGTTGAGAGTGGTGCGGATCCGGTCTGTCCAGTGCATTACACTGATATCGAGGCAGGCGTGAACTTGCCGTCGACTATATGGGCCCTCGTAAACGCCGTCACACGAGATAGCCAGGGGCGACTCAGTGTAGAGAGGTACACCGCTTTCTCCGCAGTGGCTTATGACAGCCACTGCACCAACTCTTGTCTTACGCAATTGTCGCTTCCACTCCTCGATATATGTAGCTCTAACGTCTCCTACCTGGACGGCCAATTAAGGCAAGCCAGAGCTGAGAGTCCTACGGGTCCCCTTGGGGTTCCACTCCGACCGACGAAGACACGCCGGAGGCGGCGACCATGACCGACTCTCGGGAGCACTCGGGTGTCTCGGGTTCGTTGGGTCGTTAGTGTCGTTACTCCCCAACAGCTCGCCACAAGCTTCCCTGCATTGCATATTATACAATTTAACTAATTTAATTTCAGCGTAACATAACATAGATATTTATAATTAATGTTACGACTGTTACGAGTAATAAAAATAAACTTACATTAAATGGATTTTTACAGCAACAATTGCAACGTTTAATTTTGCATTCTGCATCAATGCTATTACGGAAAAAGACGTTTGGGACGTCTTATGAAATTAGGGGACATGCTGGTGCACCCCAGTAAAACAAGATTCACCAAAATGAACCAAGCGAACAGTTAGGAATAGGATATAACTGCATGGTGATAATCTCTAGTTATCTTTTTTTGTTACTGCAGGATATCACGCCTCATTAAAATATTTGACGTAAATATGCAAAAGAAAGTAATTATACCTACATTTTCAACATTTTATTGTGTTAACTATTTGAAAATTAATTCCAATACTTATTCGAGTATATCTCAAAATCAGTTATCTGAAACTTTCGTGTATTTGAAAACCCTATTCCCATCTGATGGTGGGATCTGCCTTCCTGTCTTCTGTTTCCACTTTGCCCTGTCTGACGTTCCGCCTCATGAAACATTACAGTACTTTAGATCTCGGGTATATTCCTTCGGCCTTTCTTCGGGGTTCTAGAAGTTTGTAGTTCACGGTGGAGTGTGAGATGTGTGAGGAGGCCTTCACAATCACAACACGGTCATTTGCAACGGCGGCTGCAAAGCATTACTTTTAAACATCCAGAATATAACCAATTTCATTATCCATGGTAGAACATGAGATAGTGGAATAGGTGGCTTGTGATGTTCCCGCTTTTACCTTTTTTCTCGTCACTTTCGCACTTACATATTGTCAGAAGTGTAAGAACGGGGGGGTCCATATTGGCACTTATACAATTTTTTCTTCGAATATTTTTACTAATACCGTTTTTTACTCATAATCATCATTAGCTAGAGGTGTGCGCCGATCGGCGTGGCGTCCGCCGCCGATCATTTTAGCCACGCCGCCGCCGCCCATGTTTTCACCGGCGTGAAATCGGCGTGACAATAATTCTTAATTTTTTTTATCTGTTTTATGTGCGTACATTGCAACACGTCAATAGAAGTGCCGTGTGGTGACGGCAGTAAGAATACATTTGTCAATAGAAGTATCCTAGATTATATTTCTCACACTTCGCGTAGGTACTTAGGTAGATCACGCATCATTACCCTAAAATGTATTTAATATAAAGCAAATTTACCTGCATGCCAAACAAATTAAGAAGCGAACAGCTTTCCGTTGTTTGTTTTGTAGATAACAATAAATAACGTGTGCCATAATACAGGCAATATAAACTCGTTGTCAACGGCGCAAGAGTGCGAGGTGCGGAGGCTGCGGGGTACGGGACGTCCGTACGCCGAACAGGTGGAAGCCCGGCACCATAAGCGCGAGGAGTCAGTCAGCCATTTTGAGTGGACGCGGAATGCACGCTCAATACGCAGCAGTAGATATGAGCGCCGATGGCCAAATAGCCGGCGGCGGTGCGCCGGTCAAAATTGATCGGCGGCGTGGCCTTGAAAACAGTTGTTTATAGAGTTAATAGCAAGGACCGAAATTTTCCATAGCAAAACTCAAATTGTCAGTGGGATTGACTCAAATGCTCTTGAACTATCGTTAAATATTCACACTTAACAATACATAATCATCAGCCTATCGCAGTCCACTGCTGGACATAGGCTTTCCCAATTTCACGCAACTGTCTTCAATCCTGCCAAATCGTCGCTCCACGCTATATCGATCAGGTTGGTTCTCTGCTGGATAACCTCATTTCTGATTCGATCCTGCAAAGAGAAGCCGAGCATAGAGCCCTTTCCAAAGCGCGCTGAGTGACCTTCAACTTGTGGACCAGCCGTACCGTCAGTGTTCACGTTTCGGCTCCGTACGTCATGACGGGTAAGACGCACTGATTGAAGACTTGAAATTGGGATCGACTATGTGAAGACTCGACGTAGCTTCCCAAATGCTGCCCAACCTAGCTTAATTCTTCTATTCACCTCATCCTCGAAGTTGTTCCTACCCATCTGTAATGTTTGCCCGAGATATACATACTACCTCTCGTACTTGCCATTAATGTTGATGCCACGTCCTTTCCAGATCGGCGCCTGAAACAGGTCCTTCATTGCATTTGAGAACAATTTCGGGGAGATAACGTCCCCTTGTGTCACACAATTGATTGCATAGAGGCGTGACGCCTCTATGCAATCAATTGTATAGGATTTGTTTGCTGATTCTGTACTTGGATGGACATGGTGGTGGCCTCGTAGAGACATCTTATCGCTTGAATATATCGCCAATCTACTTGACAACGCTGCAAGGACTCCAGAACAGACCAGATCTCAATCGAGTCAAAGGCTTTCTCATAGTCCACAAATGGTAGACACAAAGGCTGATTATACTCCTCGGTCTTCTGTATAATTTGCCGCACTGTGTGGATGTGGTCTATGGTGCCGTATCCGCTCCGAAATCCAGCCTGTTCCTGAGATTGGAATTCGTCGAGTCTCCGCGCAAGACGGGTCGTAATCACTCTTGGGAACAGCTTATAGACATGGCTTGGAAGAGAAATGGATCGATAGTTCTTTATTAGGGGTTTGTCTCCCTTTTTGAAGAACAGGACGACCACCCTTGTACTCCATGCCTCCGAAGTTCTCCCTACGAATCGGACAGCGTTGAAAAGCTTGGATGGAGCGTTGGAGCTCCCTTAGTACGGGTTTACCTCCTACTTTTAACAACTGTAACGTCATCCTATCCAGGGGCTTTTCCGTTTTTAAGATGCCTAAGAGCGACCTCGATTTCTCCGATACTAACTTCTAGCAGGTCTTCGGTGTAGTGGCGTATGAAAGTGGGTCTAGAATCCTCATTTTAGGGATCAGGTCGAGATTTATGCGAAGCGTATAATGAGCCATAGAAGTCTTCTACTTCGGAAAGGACTGCCAGCTTCGAAGTAACGACTTCTCCACGAGCTGTAGTCAGCTTCGTCAGGTGGCTTCTTCCTAGAGTCCTAGAGATTCTACGAAAACCTTTGTCCTCCGGTTCTGACGATCGTTCTTTCAATCGAAAGAGTATTGGAACACCGGAGATCGTGTCGTACGTGCTTACTGATTTTGGTTTAGAGCCCGTTTCTCTGACGAAGAGACGGCTGGGGCTGGGTTTTTACGTCGTTACTACATTAGCCCTAAATGCCCTAAGGTCTCCCCCGAAAACTTTGACTTCCTGCCCTAGCGCTAAATTTCACGAAATCTCGTCCCTTCCTCTCTGAGGATTCAAACCACATCTTGAAGGTTCTGGTTAGCGTCCGCTGTGGTTTCAGTCGTCAGGAAGAAACATTAAGAGAAGGTATATCTATTGGTTTTAATAATTCATAATACTACATGGTTAATAACGTAGATAGACACATAATTTTGTAACTTCTAGACGTATACATATCTTTGTACTCGACTGTACATATTATGATTGTACAATGTACAGTGTACAATCATAATATTTGCCAAACCTTTTCGAAACTTGATATTAACAACGATTTTAGCTATCTAAAAACATTGAATTGTCGGTATTAAAATAATCGTAATTTTGTGATGCCTCGTCAAGGTCACGCCGAGTTCACGCCGGTGGCGGCGTCGGCGCGAGTTTTTACCGGCGGCGGCGGCGCACCGGCGTGGCACTCATATGTAGCCATGTCGGACTATTTTGATTGGAAACTCGTAAAAAAACATGAAATTAAACATTTTACAGTTAAAACGTTGCATTCTTCGTCAAAAAATAGTTTTCGCTGGAAATATTTTGGCACATTGCTTTTGGAAAAAGATGGCAAGAACAGATCGGTGCTCATTGACAACATGTTTTGCTCGAAATGTATTGATATTTGTAAATCTAACAAAGATGATGATCTTGTGGGATGGTAAGTACACTTATATACTATTTTAAAGTTTGAAACCGATTTTCACACGACACCGACCACGTGACCGATCGACCGATGAACGCGACCAAACAACGTGGACAAAATAATTTTTGTCCACGACTTTAATAAATCATGTAAGCAAAACGTTAATATGTAAATTGTCCACATGTTAGTTCTTGAGTTACGTGCATATTGATTTATTGATCTCATTGTCATCAAAAGATTTTAATAGAAGACAAAATGTTTAGTTCCTTTATGTTTTGTTTTGTTTTGTTTAGAAATGTTGAATAAACCCGTTTTTTTTTTAAAATTTTAACTTGTCTCTTTCATTACGCCGATCACGCCGATTACGCCGCCGCCGCCGGCCATTTTCAGACCGGCGGCCGCCGCCGATGGTTTGGCCATCGGCGCACACCTCTAATCATTACTCCGAAAATTTTATCTCATACTTTTTTCAAAAATTATACTTCTGCCTACAATGTTCATAACGATTTTTATTTCGAAATTTTATCCTCCTAAAGTCGTCAAGTAGATTAATCTATACCCATATAGTTATTTGAAATAAATTGTTTATTTATAAACATTTTCCCATTAGGTTCACCCTGTTGTGGTATAATTATTTTATGAATAATTCTATATGACATAAACTACGTAGGTAGTCATAATGGGCTTTGTGCAGAAACTGTTGTGGCATACTCAACTTTAGCATATTTCGTTGTGGCAGATTTCGAGTTGTTCGAATATTATTCGAGCATAATTTCGATGCTCCTATTTATGATGAGGCACAATCTGGATGTGCATAAAAAGTATCGGCATAGTTTGTTTTAGCATAACAGAGAAGGAATAATTACAACCTCTCAATATAATCGAGGTAGTAGTAATATTCTGTACGTTACTTACTGTGTTACTGAGCTGAGTACTTTCTAGGTTGCTAAAAAAAAATAACCTCGAAGACTAAGGCGGGAGCAAAGCTCCCGCCATAGTCTTCTAACCTAACCTATCCGAGTCGGATCTGCCCCGGAAGGTTTTGTTCGCTCGCTTCGCTCGCTCACTGCAGAAATTTTCACCCTTACAACAAATTCTGCCTGAAGAAAAATGCAAGTTTCGAACATGTGGCTATATGCCCAAAAAAAATATGCTAATCTAATTTCTGTCTTATAACACTCGGCGTAAATAATGATATGCCAAGATAGTTTCGGACAAAATAATATTCGAAATATTGTTATTTAAGCCAAGTGATGTTTCTGTCTCATTAAGATGATGCCAAAATAGATTATGCCAAGTCTGTTATGTCCTAAGCGTTTCGGACAAAAAAAGTTTAGAGGGAACCAGTTTATTATATACAGTAGGTACTCTGCCACAACCTGATTTGTGCAGGTAGCTGGTATTTAATTAAACAAAAATAATTCATACATAAAACCAGTACAAACAAAAATAAATACCTATAACATTAGAATATATAGCATAAAATAAGTATAGTGAAAAATTATATAAACATAAAAGTTAGTACTAAAAATATATATGAAAAACAACATTATGAACATAAATAATTCTATGTGATGATAATTATGAACAAAGATTACTTCTAAATAGCGATCATTATGATGTTAAATTTTATAACAAAAATTTTCGGAGTTCCAATAATCTAAGTTGCAATTTTATCAATACTTTGGCGCACCCGTAAGAACGTGACCAAGTACAAGAAAATTTACAATTGTAGCACCTGTCAACGAGGTGAAATAGGGGCCAGGATGCTTAGCCAAGTTGCCAATCGCTAACGCTTAGTAGCGTATCGAAGTTTTCCCTCTCTGTCACTTTTTCATATTAGTGCGACAAAGACAGTTAGCTGCCTTTCGTTTACGATAGACGATTAAGCGTTAGCGATTGGCAACTTGTCTAAGCACCTGGTCTGTTTAATTAATTATCATTTGCCACAATACCTATGTATTAAGTCACACTGATGCAAATTAAGAAAACGTGGTCGCAATTGGTCGGCTTCCTCGATGTGTTAAATGCCATCGTTGGTCATTTACAGCGACATTCCTGATCGAGCCACTTATTAGCCAATTGTCTAAATACTGGATGCTGCTGAATTAGCGCTTCCTTTAACCATACATTTTGTAAAAGCACTGTAAAAAATTTCCAATAGACATAGCATGAGTAAATTGTATATTCAGATGACACTGGAGCTGTTTTATTTAATTGAAATGCAAAGTATGCTGATAACATATGTCGATAACAGATTCTTCGAAATGTTTTGCAAATATTGCCTCATCTTATCAGTTATCACATGCTTCACTTGTAAATAATATGTTACTTCCATCGTAAAAATTGTGCTCCACTGTATCTTATACAATATCGTTATGATAATTCTTTTTACAAACAGGAAGTTGAAAGTGATTTGAAAATTTCACGCACATTATCAAATAAATTTCTCAATGAAATTAATTTTACTCTCACTCCACACGTGATCTGTGTCGAGTGTCGGTAGCGAATGTAGCGATGTTATTTGTAGAATTCAAGAGCTAACAGACAGCAGGTATGCAGTAAGCCGGGATTACCGAGGGGCGTGACGTCACGGATCAATACTCCGCTGATGTAACGCCAGTTTCGGCTGTGTACACGCGAGCAACCATTTTACGAGTGTGCATGACAATCTAGTTTCACAATAAAAGTTAGCATTGACCTTAGCAATTTTTGGAGACACCGGCCGATCAAGGCCCTGGGGGTTACTGTGTAAAAGAAGTATCTTAGCCCATTTCATCTTACCGGATTCTTAAGTTATTTTTACCAAAAATATGTTGTGTACAACCTTAACCTTGTCAGCCTCCGTAGCCTAGTTGGTAGTGACCCTGCCTGCGAAGCTGGAGGTTCCGGGTTCGAATCCCGGCGAGGGCATTATTTGTGTATTTATTTATCACAAATATTTGTTCCTTGGTCATGGCTGTCTATGTATTTAAGTATCTATATGTATCTATCTATTATATATATCGTCGCCTGGTGCCCACATCACAAGCCTTAGTTGAGCTTACCGTGGGACTAGGTTGATTTGTGTAAGATGTCCCAAGATATTTATTTATTTATTTATTTATTATTTAATGTCTAGGCATTAAAGTCGTGTATCACCTGAACCGTAATAATTATTTATTTATTTATTAAAACAAAAGTTTACATGACATTACAGCAGAACACCAATGCGTCATGAAACTAAAATTATACAATACAATAATATCGTTGACGTCGACTGTACTAGACGAAGCGTTCTTTAAAGTTTTTTAATGGTCCTAAAGTGGATGTCGTTGCCTCTTTTTTATGTAATAACGAAACCAGGCGCAGTATTGTAGTTCATTTTACGTACTTATCTTATTTTAATTTAAATGCATTAACATCTTTATATTTCGTCTATTAAACATGAAATTTTTCTCGTGATTTACTATATATGTATATGTACTGAATATAGCTCATTCTCTTAGTATCCAGAGCCACTCTTGACAATCTTTATCAAGGACACTAGAACTATCTAGGACGATCGAGATTTTTCTTTATACATATAATTTAACCAGAATATATTATCTAGATTATAGCATTTCTTCATCCAACACACATCCGTGTAACTTGTTGCGCAACTTTTTCTTTTTTTTTTACAACATTAAGAATATTTCGACCTTATCATGACGTTATTTTGGATTCACAAAGACCAAGATCAGACCTTGGTGTGTTAAGCAACAACCACCTTCCACACCAGAATAACGGGTTCCCGAGGTTTATAGAGACCAGTCCTATTGAAGTTATTTTAAAGCCTTAACATTCTTGTTTCTTAATTACTTACACCTGAGCCGAGTTCGGAACGTCTGACGTATTTTGGATCCATTAGTAGTTTAAAATATCTCAGAGCTGCGTAGTGGCACTGGCAGGAGTGTCGCTGAATCATGCTACGCCGACAATCTGGTTACAAATGTGTTTATAGCTTAATAGCTACAAGTTTGTTATATTTTTGGAGCTAGTTTCGCCACTGGTTTGGTTGGTTGTAAAACTTGTAAATGGACTTTTACCGGTGTGGTCAAGTTTTTAAATTGAATCCCGTTAAAATATATTCGTCACAGTTTTTTTGATTTCGTATTCGCTCGAAGAAGAGATGTTATCCTTTAATGCATAATAATTATATACCTACACATGTTGTCAATTATGTTATTTTTTAGTGTTAGTTTTTGTTGTCTGTTTTGAAAGAACTCAAAATTAAAAGATACACGTATTTTTTATTTTCCAATTAAATTGCAAATTGAATGAGAAAATCCCCTTTTATTACTACTTCGAGCAGAAAGAGCGTAAGTTACAAACGTCACGAATCAGCTAAATGAAATCACAAGTGATGTTTCAAACACATAAGAAAACGACGAAAATCAATGACCAGTGTCAAATGTCACTGCCAAACACTAGAGACATTCCAGCCGCAAGTTTTTTTTGGTTATAGTGGCAGCTCTGAATCAGCTATGTGACGTCACTTCCCCTTTAAACTATTATTACGATTTTTTATAAAAATATTGCGATTAAAAAATTAAAAATATATTTTTGTGCAATGGTTTTCGATTTAGGGACATTGAAAAATTCGAAACGTTGTCAATTGTGAGGTGAAGTGAATTAACAAGATTTTAATGACATACATATATATTTCTTAAGAATACAAGAACTGTAGCGAGAGGACCTTACATAATGCAGTACCTATTTAGCTACGGAAGCAACATACACGACGTTATGTTAACGCTAGAGACGTACGTGATCGCAACGTAAATAAACATTGACACGTGGTCCTGGTTGCTGGCCCGCGCAGGCGCCGCGCTTCGCGATCGACCCTCTACGTGATGCCGATGGGACACAGGACAGGACACAGCTATCTTCTTAACCGCTCTTATATTTTTGCGCATCACTAAACCAGATGCTGCAATACTTGCAATGTTTATCAACGACACTGCCTAACGCACGCTTTAGGTTACTCGCGATGTATAACGAAAATATGTAACGTAAACTTTCAAAACGTTTAATTTTTTGGAGCGTGTCCAAAGTGGTGTTGACTTTTTAGCGTAACTTATACAATTACTAAAATTATAGCCTTTATTACGAAATTAAATCAAATTTCATTGTAGTGAAACGCATTTTGACGATGCATTAATACATATTTATGTCAATGACTCGTCTTCGCATGTTTTTGATAACGATAATAAACGATGTCGTGACAAAGACGTTCAACTTTATGAAGACAATGCAATGTCGATAATAAACTGTCAAGGATTTGGTGATTTTAAAGCGAAACAAGTTCTTTACGTCAATACGTACGAGTAGACATAATTAATTGTGCTGATGACTAATAGATGTAAATAAACATCGTTGGCACGTGATTGCATCCGCGCAGGCGTATTCAAGGGGTCGACGTCGTGGCCTCTGAGGTCGATACTGCTTGCGCCATAATTGTGTCAGTTGTAATTTAGTCCCTGGAAGAGCACAATATATATGTAGGTACCGCATATTTTATCCGGTGTCATTCTTTTCACAGTTTCACGCTACAAGGCTAGCATTTTAGTTATGAATTTATGATTATGAAGTAGTTTTCCGTAATTAACGATTGTGAAATAAAGCCAAAATCTCAATCCTATGTTAGTTTCCAACTTTCCAGCAGTAAGTAATTGAGTTTGCAACATCACCGAAACACCTGCAGCCTGCAGGCATCCGCTCCAGCTAAATCTAATCATGATGCCGTCCGCTTCCACTCGCGTCGGAAAAACAAGTCAAAAGTAAAATCTGATTACTTGATTGCAATTTGCAATAGGTATGCGTATGCGACACCATGCAAATTGCCGAAGGTAAAAAAGGGGATTAGCTGCTTTTGGACTTCGTTCGTACCTACACTCAATTTTGTCAGCAATACATTTTCCTTTTACCATGTCAGATTCGAACTAAATTTAGTATTAGTGTTGAATGTAGTTGAAATATTTTTAGATTTACATTATAACTTAAATTTGAGTTAAAGTTCAGTAAAATATCTACAGGTACATTGACTCCGTCTTATCATGCATGACACGCTTATCTCTTTGCGACAAATCGTCAGGGAATGAATGTGTTGCTGTTGACACAGTTTCAATACACTGAGTTTCTTTTGTGCCAACAAATTCTACAATGAGATTTATCTGGCCGAAACTCGAGTGTATCACCCAGTTTACCCATTCGTCAACCGCGTTTACCTGGCCGCATAACTGTTTTTTCTCCGATGCTCGGTGGCATAAAAAAAGCGATAAGCTGGCTCGCTGCGTTATTACTATAGCACAATATGAACGGCAACGTAGCGAGAGAGCGGGCGATGAGCGATGCAACGTTGCCGCGCCGCACGCTCGGCTGACTCGTCACGTGACGTCACGTCTCAAGATGGCCGCCACACCGGTCGCGTCGCGTCCCCCCGGTCCCTGCCCTCAGCCCCGGCATACCCTGTTCCCGTCTTCCAGCCAGTTCCGTTCGTGGTTTCTCAGTAATAATAAGTAGAATGCAGCCGTCCGAAAGGAAACCGACTGAGAATAGATTGAAATTTAATGCGTCGAACTCATCGAGTATAATACGCGTTAGCACTAATTGTTATTCTACAACAGCTGTTTACTTTCGTTGAATGTAGACTTACTTAGCGGAATCGAGGGCTCGATAGAATGCGACGCTAGAGAGCGTGATTGATTCACCTAACTCCGACCTGCACCTAGTCACCTTCTCATGAGCCCATGACTGCTGTAATCGTTGAGAAAATGTCTTTTTCCTAACTAGTGCGCATAAACGAACATTGCGCACGCTTCGCACGCGGTAATTTCTCTTTTTGACGCACTTGTTATGAAAAAATCGTCTCTTACTCGTGCAAAAACTTTTTTTTTTTTAAGTTTTCCCGCACTAGTTGGGAAATGTACTAGGTATTTATTTGCTAAATGGAACTGGTTTCGAGTTACGACATGTTTTACTCGTATTAGCAGTTTAAGAATGGAATTGTGAATTCTTAAACATTCATTTTATGGATCCATTTTTACAACCAACCTTTTTTTAACCCAACAAAACTAATCTCCAAACTGGTGTTCGAAGCCAAAAAAACTGCGAAAATGTTGCCACAACAATAAAAATGTTCTTACAATAGTAAATCCTTATTTTCTAAAAAGAGACGTTGAGATAACTTATTTATTACTTTTATTAGTAATTATAATAGGCATGATGACTGGCAAGTCAAATCAGCATCTTTTTTCGAACTGTCAAATCAAAACGATCACCACTATCACCAGTAATTCACCACTATGGAATTTTATATGAAATACTCAAAAGTGACGTCACGTTTGAGTACTGTCAAATGACCTACTTTTTTTAAGTTCTTTTCAATTTATTAAATAGAAGTTCTGTACAAAAATTACTGCAATCTACATCTTTGTTATAATTTCTTCGTGTATTATGTCGTGCATAATGTTAAATAATTTATTTTAACTACAGTCATCATCCCTATTGTTTAATTTATAGAAATAATATTATTTACTTATTTTCACGTAGATATCAGATATTGTAATAAAAAAAATATTATCTGCAATTATTAGTAACAAAGTAGGTATTGCTCTTGTATCACCACAGGTGTTAATAACATTTGGTACAACAATTTAACTACACATGGATTATTAAAACCCTATTTTCTGCCTATGTTTACAGAATAATACTGTGTAGCGTGCTTTTACATAGACTTGTCACTGTTATTCCACAACTGACTTCTGTTCTGAGTGCTCGAATGCTTTCTGTTGCTCCGTGATGATTTCTGCCTTGTTATGTAATTTTTTGATTACTTCAATCTGTTGTTATTTTTCTTGACTCGTTAATTTCGTGTGTTCTACTTCTTTTAAAAATAGCTTTTGAAACGTAGGCTCCTATCAATTTTTTTAAGTTCTTTGCAATAACATTTTGTCATATCAATGTTAGTTAAGAGAAAAGAAAAGTTTGTAGGTATTAAGAAAATCCTTGTTGTGATAGCCATATTTAACAAAAAGGTGTACAAATATTACAGGGGTATGTAATGTTTTTATTAGGAATTATTTTAAATAAATTAATGAAATGACAAAAAGGTTGGTGAAACCTGATAACTTTATTTGACAATGACATAAGAGACTTTGACTTTCCATTTTTCCCTATACGTAAGTACCTAATTTCATTGTATTTGATATAATGGTAATAATGGTATTCACTTTCGTACCTACATGTTATATGTATTGCTTTTTGTAAACATACATAAATAAAATAAAAAAAGTTAGACGAGTTTGCGGAGTAAAACAATATACCTACCTACCTTTGCATTTATACATATACCTAATTTGTAAGCTAGATTTATTATAAGATTCCGTTTTTATACCTATTTGGGTCTTTATGTGGTACCTAGTGACCCATGGTTTACAAATATTCTGTTATAGTCTGTGCCTGATCTCTGTCTGTACACCCTAGTGTATGTAAGTAAAATTTACTGCTGCACTTGTAAGTAGCTACACGAGTATAAATCGAGTATCATCTGTTAGTCGCAGATGCTACATTTTATTAATGACTGTCATCAAAATAACCTGCATGGGTTAATTAAACTACATCTGGCTCGGTAGTGATTGCATTGTAGTGCATCCAACGGTCTCATTATCGTGCGATAAGGTTGTTGTGTTGTGTGGGGTCGGGTCGAGCGCTGCGGGCTGCGGCGGGCTGCGTGGCGGCACATCCGCGTCGCGGCTAACGGCTCGTCCTCGCTGCGTCGTGCTGCGCGCGCTGACGTCACCGCTCGATAATGGCCGCTCGGCCCGCGCCCCGCGCGCCGCCCCACACCCCCCACGATCCCGCGCGACGCCTCGACCCCGGTTCAGTCTCTCTTCGACCCGCTCACTGAGCGAGTGCCTTTCCTGCGTCAACACTTACCCGTCGACCGGTATCCGCGAAAACTATTGTGAATTGTATGTGCCCGTGTAACATGGTGACAGTGTTTTTTCTTACCGGTTCAACAAATCTGTGACAATTTATAAGAGAAACGAAGAAAACCGATCTCTCGCCCTCCGCTCGACACCCGGCGGCGAGATGTCGGTTATGCAGAAAAGGCAGCACTGCTATTTGTGCGATTTGCCCCGCATGCCATGGGCGATGCTGCACGAGTTCTCGGAAGCGGTCTGCCGAGGGTGTGTCAACTATGAGGGAGCGGACAGGATCGAGGTGGTCCTGGAATCGACGCGACAGTTGAAGCGAGCTCACGGGTTCCAGGAAGGCCGAGGCCCGACGCATGCCAAGGCCACCCACCGGGCACCTCTGGAGGCCCACCAAAACGGAGCCGAAACGGCAGCTAGAGGGCAGCCGGCGCCGCCAGCTCACCACGCACCTACAACGGCATTTACCCTCCACCATCCACGTCCGTCGGCCACCGCCGGTCTTCTGGCGGAATATGGTGGCCGCCGTGAGGAGCTAGAAGGCCGGAGGCTGGCACATTTACCGACACACCACCTGCCGACTCACGGCGGCGCGCGGCTGGCGCCTGGCCTCACGCTGAAGCGGCAGTTGGACGACGACGACCACCAGACCCACCACGAGCCCGCCAAGCGGCTGCTCGAGGAGCATGCCCGGCCGCCGCTAACCCGAGGCGATTCTTTGCCCGCGGTGTCCCTAGCAGCTCCATTTGCGCCGGATCGCGTTTTTAAACAAGAAAAGCATCCTCACCGCACACCCTCATTCGACGCTTCATCATTCAAATCAAACGGTAAGTCAAATGTTTCTTTGCCCATAACAAACATCAGTATGCTAGTATTTTTATATGGTCTCAACTCAACAGATTTCGAAACTCGCTAATGAATGCAGTATAATGGACGTAAACTAATCATTACACCGAACAGCTCTTACTCATCGTAGCCAAATCGTTAGCCAACTTGTTAACGATTCTCGTAATATAGTTCACGTAATTTTATATGATCCATTTCAGATTGACTGGTAGGTACTTTTTCATACTCTATTTCTGTGTCTCTTCTTTGTGTTCAAAATCTGAAAAGCATTTTATAGGACATGGAGAGGAGAAACTTGGAAACCGTCGTAATTGATCTCTTTATTTTATTTTTTCTTGCAATTTTTCACAAAATGTATCTGACGACTAGGCTAAAAGTGTAATCAACATTTAGTACTTTGAGATTCCTTTGCAACTGTTCTTTCTTTTTTCATTTCTTGTAAAATTTTACTAAAAGAAATCCCAGAGGCCTCACCTTTCAAACAAAAGTTCACGTTAGATTTTTTACTACTATGTACTTGACAATTGCTCAAAGCGTAAAATCTACCTTTAGTAGTAGGAGATACCTTTGAGACTCTTCTTTCTATGTAAAATTTTTGTAATAGTCTTTACTAAAAGAAAACCCACTGGTGAGTCTCTTCAAACAATCATTCACGTAATATTTGTTCATTTCACTACTATGTAGGTATTGTAGGTTTCTGACAATTGTTCATAGAGTAAAATCTAATTTTAGTACGTGGAGATTCTTTTGCAACTTCTTTCTATTTGCCATTGTCATCAAGTTACACCTCTTTAATCGTCTTCGTTGTCTTTTCTACATCTTTCTCTGCTCCTGTATTCTCTTAAATACTTTTGTCAGTTTATTATTTATGTTTCTCTTTCTGTTGATTTTTTTTTCTTCCGATCCATAGCTTTAGTTGAACTTTAATATATTTTTTGAATTATCTTGTTATTCACTGCATTTTTTTAGAGTTTGTAGCTAACATGCAATCGTCAGTAATAATTTAGCTTAAAACGTGTGTGTGTTTAATAATGGATGGGGTATTAAAATTTTGGAATAATACTCTCGAAGTCAACTCGTGAATTTTTTCGTGCTAGGTACGATGTTTTTGCGACTTGCATTGACCGCATTCGGCGAAAAGGCATTTTTATAAGCCAATTTTGTATACTAGTCAGTTGTTCAGCGTTCAGAAAGAGCACACTATTAGGACCTCAGGGCGTACCAGTTCACGGTTTCTGTTACATGAACAATATTTGTTTACTGCTGTATGCCACAAATTTGACAGATGTCGTTTTGAAGTTGACAAGCCTGATTTATGAATACTGGGATCAGTTGTCATTTAAAACTCTTATCGATTAGTTTCCTTTTCTGTCATTATTCACTATTTCCGAATTCTGAACATTCTATCCTTTTTGACCGACTTCAAAAAAGGAGGAGGTTCTCAATTCGACAGATTTTTGTTGTTGTTGTATGTATGTTACCCGATATCTCCGAGAATCGTGAACCGATTAAAAAAAATTCTTTTGTGATCGAACATGTACAACCCCGAGATGGTCCCATTGGAACCAAATTGGGGTGCGATGCTGATGATAGGATCTTGGAGAAATCGAGGGATCTCTTCAAATGTTATAGGTACATTTGGTAATTTTCATTCACTTAAAAGAGTTTGCATTCAGAAAGTAGGATTTGATGATAGGAAACTAATAATGGTAACCACAGATCTTGGAGAAATCAGTTGTAGTTGGTTGTTTTAAAATTGTTAATTTGTGTATACCAAATTTTAATGTCGTTCGCGATTAGTATCTTATAGATTATCCAGTAAATTGATAGTATTAATATCAACGCGGACGCCAGTGAGGTGTTTTGCGTGCTATTAATATAGGGACAACAGTTTTAATAAGTCCTTATTTTAACTTAAGGACTTATTAAAACTGTTGTCCCTATATTAATAGCACGCGAAACACCTCACAAAAATGTACGCCTGATAATGACTTCCCAAAATCAAAGTACAAAAGGATGAATAGGCATGTGCTTGTCATATTGTTGTCTTCGTAATACGTATCCTTGTATAGAATACTGAATTGCATCGCTAATCAATTAGGTCCTTTCCAACCATACCCATATTTATACCTCAATAGCTACAGGTCTACCTAAATAGCTAAGGAGCCGATGTGCTTTTGCAGCTAGTAGGTAGTAAGGTACACCCGGCTAAGATCTGATCTAATGTAAGATCAGATGCCCGCAATAACTACTAAAATAGTAGTATTTTTTCCTCACTGGCCATATTATGCATGACGCCATTTCACCTCGCCCCTCTCGCTAGTATGCAGCAACTTAAAAAAAAGTGAATTTTATCGAGATTTTTTGCAGATAGTAGATACGATCTTTTACAGGAAGCTATGCACCTTCTTCTCCTTACTTTAGAGTTGAAATTAGACACTATTCCGATCTTAAGCCAAGAAGGTTTTCCGGATCATCTTGTATATTTTTGTCATGAAAAAAAATTTGTGCAAGTTTGAGTGTCGATCACTCATAACATAAGCTATTCGGCTGAGCGGCATCAAGTAAATTTATATTGAAAACTTGATTTCTTTTTTATCACGTACATCACACATCTGCAGGTAAAAGATAGTGAGAATAAATTTATGATTTTTTTGTGACACCCTTTCAACTCACCTAAAAATAGTCCGGTCTTACCCGGGTGTACCTTACAACTCCTGTAGAAAATATCTAAACAAACTCTATTTAAATTAATGGTGCTGCTTCAAGCTAGTTTGGGGCAACGCATAAAATGTTGTAACGCAACGTATTACATTGTTTACTAATACCAATGTGGGTTATTATTATAAAAATAGAGAAGTCACGCGTAGAGCGATAACACGAACGATAGCGATTGAACGTGCGCAGGCGGCGGACAGTTTGCGCAAGCCGTGGTCGAATCTAGGTAGGTGCATTAACTCAGTCCATAAATACGAAACCGGTCCCACTGGTTGAGCGTTCTCGAAAGCGAGCCCGCGCCCCGGCCTCTCGCACACCACGCTACGTACCAACACCCACGTAATGTAAACGGCGCCGTGAATGCATGTACAGCGGCGTGGCAACGTCGCGTGACGACATTTTCGCTCGCGTACGTATGTAGATAGGCCGTCGAGCGAAAAAATATAGCGCCTACCTACGCTTGGCACCCGCTCGACCACATTCCGTGGAGCTCGTGCGCGCCGCCGGCCAAAAAGGTCACACGGTGACGTCACCCCGCCATATGGGCCGGGCCTTCACCGCGCCACATATCAACTCTACAGTCTCTCACGCATTTTTCGCGGCTCGATTAATCAAACTTATTCCGTAATCGCACGCACCCATGATGTGCTTCGATGAGCAACGTTATTAAATGCGATGAAATAAATTTCTGCTCTAGCGCCTGAACTTGAAAAGTTTAAGGCGTTCATTATGCGCGACGATTGTGTATTTTTATATCGGTCACGTAGTTTATCAAATGTTACAGCAACATTTATAAAATGATGAAATTATACCATGTTTTTGATAGCCATGCTCGCATGGAGCGTGGATAAACACCGCATACAGCGCACACATGTGGCTAATATTGCGACTTCTGGCAACGTCGCGTCCGCGACACTGCGCTGTTCCACTATCAGCGACCAATATTATACGTACCAACACCAACCTACGCCTACAGGCGCAGTTAGGCCGCCAGCACCGCTTCCCAGTGACACATCGCGACTCGAGACGTAACAGTATTAACATACAATACTATTTATAAGACATTATATTCGTATGTTTACTATCCGCCGGCCGATGTGTCATCCGACATTGGATGTGGGATCGGAACAAAGCGCAACAGCATCTTACCTCAATACGGGTTGCTCCGGCAACTGGGAGTCATTGAGCGAACTTTGCAGTTCATGGCCGCATTGTCCGCGCGCTGCAGTACATATTCATAGATATTCGACGAGAATGTTGAGATATCCTTAAAATTCTAACATTTATGCGACGAGTAACGAATGAGAGCGTTCTTAATTTTTCTGAATACGGTTATCGAGTTTCAAAATCTGTTACATTTCCGAAAGCTACCCCAATTTTTAAAATCCGGTTATAAACAGTTTCACCGATAAAATGTCTAACCCGCCTATATTGTCGAATATGCAGGATACGGGAACAGCGCGCCGCTGACGAACGGCTCGGCGGGCTCGCCGCTGGGCCGCGCGGCCGGCTCGCCGCCCGTGTCGGGCGCCGGCGCCGGGCCGTCGCCCATGGCCGCGCTCATGTCCGTGGCCGACACGCTGCCCCCGGGCTCCCCGCGCTCCGCCGGCGGCTCGCCCCCGCAGCCGCCTCCGCAGCGCTCCGCCAGCCGGTCCAGCCAACACTCGCCTAACTCATCAGGTACGACCGAACAATTTAACACCTTTCGATATATCCGACTGTAACATTTTGATCTTATCGAGTAAATATTTAAAACAAACGATTGAAGACGAAGTATTTTCTGCGCGTGCGTTTCGTGGTTACGAAATCTTCTATTAATATAAACAGCGTTTAATTGACTGTCGTATCGTATGACGGGTCGGACACGGGCGGGCGTCCGACGCCCGACGACCGCTTGCGCCTCGACCGTCTCGCAGTCTGCTGACTATTCAATCGTAGGTCCAGCACCAGTAGCTTCATTAGAGTACCGGTAGTTAAACATTGTCCTCCGGTCCGGCAGGCTCGAACGGCGGGCGGCGGTCGTCGGGCTCGCGGCACGTGTCCTCGACGACGTCGGTGTCGTCGACGGAGGCGGGCGAGAGCGCGGACGCGGCGGCGCCCGCGCCGGCGCCGCTGCTCAAGTGCACGCTCTGCCAGGAGCGCCTCGAGGACACGCACTTCGTGCAGTGCCCCAGCCAGCCGCATCACAAATTCTGCTTCCCCTGCTCCCGGGACTCCATCAAGCGACAGCAAGGATCCGAGGTGAGTCACCGTCGAACACCACTCGCGGCTATGTCGTACCGCATATCGTTACATGTCGTATAAATGGGCCAAACAAAACTTTTACTTAAATCCTGTATCTTTGCTTCCAGGTGTACTGTCCAAGTGGAGAAAAGTGCCCATTGGCCAACTCGACAGTTCCGTGGGCGTTCATGCAGGGCGAGATAGCGACGATCCTCGGCGAGGAGTTTAAGCCGAAGAAAGAGCGGGAGACCTAGGGCAGTGTGGCGGCGCCCCGACTCTACCTCTTGTCCCTCCCGCAGTAGCGGGGGCGCTCCGCGGCGATTCCGCGGAGGTGGCCAGGCCACGCTCGACGATACCACTGTTGTATATAACATTGTAAATAGGCAATTTTGTAATTTAGTTCGCTCACCGCGAGCTGTCCGCGACCGGAAGCTCGATGGCGGTGGCGACGATGTGGGCCGTATTCAGCGTATTGGATCCGTATTCTCTTTATTTATTTATTAAGAGTCTGTACGACTCGAAAGAGCTTTGGTAGCGATTTAAGTGATTGTTAATTCTACGAGTTAGTGGTGCAATATTCTGAATATAGTACATATCCGTTTACACGATTTTTGAGGGAGTTTAGTCTCCGGGGCGAGCAGGCGCACGTTCGCGCCGGCCCCGCGGGATCGAAGGTTCTGCCGCTCCGAGCAGGATTTCTTCGGATGTCATTTTCTTAGTTACCTTTAGGTCCGGAACCATAATGAACCTGGCATTTATTAATGTGATGTTTCTTATTATACTATACGAGTATTATGCGATACACGATCATGACACTATGTAGTCGAGAGCGATTGTAAAGGTAGTCCGAGAGACGGAAGTCCGCTCGCCCTGTTCCCACTCCTCACTCTGTACAGCCCTTAGCTCCTGTATATTTGTATTTACCGCATGCGGCTATGCGATATGGCCTCATTTTATACTCGAGGCGATTTATTCAGAGTGGCTCGAGTTCCGTTAGTGTCTTGCATTCATGACAAAATTCGGTCTGATAATGGATTTACAGTTCGTTTGGCGAAGCAATCGCTGTGTTCTTTTCGATTGGATGATCTTTCAAAATTGTAGTTTTGGATGTTCTGGCTTCTGGCTCCACGGAGCTTTCGTATTTGAGTTGATTACTTTGTAAGGGTAAGTTACTCGTTCGGAGCGCGCTAGCTCGGTGCGTGCGCAGCCTGGCTTGAAGTGGGCTAGTCTCGATGCGGGCTAGATTCGACGTGAGCTAGACTCGACGCGGGCTAGACTCGATGCGGGCTAGATTCGACGTGAGCTAGACTCGACGTGGGCTAGTCTCGATGCGGGCTAGATTCGACGTGAGCTAGACTCGACGCGGGCTAGACTCGATGCGGGCTAGATTCGACGTGAGCTAGACTCGACGTGGGCTAGACTCGACGCGGGCTCGATTCGACGTGAGCTAGACTCGACGCGGGCTAGACTCGATGCGGGCTAGATTCGACGTGAGCTAGACTCGACGTGGGCTAGACTCGACGCAGGCTCGATTCGACGTGAGCTAGACTCGACGCGGGCTAGACTAGACGCTAGTGCCGCGTCGGCGCGGTGTTGTGGGATCGCTGGCAACGTTGGGAGCGTACCTAGTCATTTTGTGAAATGTCAAATTGTCAGAACCGCGAACACGCGGCCGTTATAGGAACTCTTAAAACTCGCTGCTATAATTGTATAAAGTGAAGTAATTATCATTGTATGTCATAATGTTAAACAGTTCGTAGTGTACGTCAATTTCGAAGACTATCAGACAGCAGCAGATTAACATAATTATATGATATTACGCATTTTAATTGTTCGAATGGATTCCAACGATTTAATCGAGACTCTGTTCAGACAAGTAACTCCGTAAGGGCCTATAGGTGCTACTACCGAGTGGTGCCGAGGTTAGGGCCCGCGGAGGGGCTATTTGTCTGAACGGAGGATGGAATATTTTTAAGCTGCATTCATCTTAGTACATTTCAATGAAATTGATATGTCCTTTATTTATTTTAGTCATATTTGTGTACATATACGTACGTTGTATATACTTTGTACTTGTAAATATTATGTAGATAGACGGAATAGCCGTGAAGGATCTTGAGGGCTTTCCTTCCAGTATTAATAGGGACTGTCAGCCTTTTAGGCGTTTCATCTTTATTTGAAGATGAAGTGGAATGAGGCGTTCGGGCCCGTAAAAAATGATTATTTTTTATCATCTGTTAACAGTTTGTGAAGCTTAATTTTCGGAATGCATTGTGTTACGAGTATATTGACCTATTACAGCATATTTATATTGTCAATGACGATGTTTGGCAACGTGTGTATTATCGTTTTAATATTACTTTTACAGATTGTGATAGCACTTTATTGTAATATGACGCGGCGTTGTCAAACGACCTCATTAACAACTTAGCGTCGTGTATCTGATAGATTCGAAATTGGTAATAATCTAGTATTATCAGTGGAAAATGCCCACAAGGGCTCAGCGTTTGATTAGTTCTCGCCAGAAGGCAAATTATTGTAAGCACAAGTGTGCTTTTTCGTCCACTGGTGTCCTAAATGGGCGGCTTTACCCGCGCGAACGTCTTTCTCACTAACTAAGCCTTGTCTTCCCTTTAAGTCATTATCCTATAATTAGCATTATAATTTGTCATTTTGTTAATTCTTAGTTTTTATCTCATAAAGTATATCAAATTCTAAACTTCTAATATTGTACTGGCGTTCCTGTGGGAGTATTTTAGGACTAAATTGATGTTTAATGTTTTAAAATAAGTATTTTTATTACGATGAGGCACGCTCACTTAGTACACCGATGGGTCGTAGTCCGCCTGTACCCATAGGCTTGTTCGTAGATGTTGACACGGGAATAATTTTCGAGACTCGTCTCTTTTTTACTGTAAGCAGTGAATGCTTAAGATGTTATTAATGTACATGTTGGTGAAATTAGTTCAAATCATTTATTAACAAAAATATGGTAACATAAAGGGTAATTTCATGTTGGTGAAATACAATTGATGTGATTTTGTAGTTTGTACTTTTATTTTAAATAACCTTTTCCTCCTATTATCCTGTTTAAACGCTTTTCAAAACAAAATGTAAGTGCATAGCTTTTCGCTATTTGTTTATTCTATGGGTGCCTCGATGGCTCAGTTCTAAGAAACCCCCAAGCAATGTGTCTGTGATCTACATAAAATACTACATATAAAGGGTCCATAGTGAAAGTTGTTCATCGTGACCGTCTCTAGTACCCTGTTCACTCCTGCATGACCCAGATGTATCTTGTATTCTAATGTACCGTTCCACAAAATGGAATATTCTGCATCTATTTAAATATTTATCAAACGGGTTACTCACGTAATTTAAGTCGATAATTGCTCGACATGTTTCGATCCATTTAGAGGATCCTCATCATGGAGTACCCGCGACCAAAGCCCGACGTGTACTGCGGGCTTGCGCTCTGCTAGAGCGAGTGCTGGCCGTGGGCAGCGTGAAATTACGCGAGTAACCCGTTTGATAAATATTTAAATATGTTTGAGTCTCACGTTATAATTCAAAAATTCTGCATCTAGATGGAATTAGTAATAGTAGTACCTACTCAGCTTTATGGTACTAGCTATCATAACAGAAAAAAAGGTTACAAGTTACAGCTTCAGACGACCTTCGTCTCTCTGCAACAACTAACTAATCCACCTCCAACTACGTCACGTCACTCACGTCCCGTCACGCCTCTACGAAGCATTGGCACCTTGTTTTTAGACCAGACACGACACGACACATGCTTACCTATGCCAAGCCTACCACGAATGACAATCGACGTGTTGCCTCCCTGTCACACTTAAGTATTCATTTGAAAGTGCAACAGAGAGTTAACACGTTGATCGATTCAGACCAAACGAGCATTCGCTATTCTATCCCCCACTCCACGAAATCAATCAATCACGTTTTGTGTAACGATCGAATTTCGTAGAGTAAGGGGTTAGAATAGCGAATGCTTGTTTGGTCTGAATGCACCTTTAGATGGCACATACAGCGCTTGCGTGGCGTGCAGGTGCACGTGCTGCACACGCATTTCGTGCCGCTCGGCCTTTAAGCGTAGGGCATCGTTTAATATAAGATTAACTTGAACATATTTATATTTTATAAAAAAGCACAATGTTATTTTTAAATTCTTGTGTAATCATCCCAAAATTCAGGAAACAAATCACAGGCGTTACTGCTACGCTGGTTTTTGCAGTCGTTTAGATATAATTATATTCAATGAAATACTGAAAAAACAAATAAAACCTGATGGTGTGTCTTTGGTTCCTTGGAGCTTGGGACGGATGTTGGTATGGGATGCTACTTGCGTAGACACCCTGGCATCGTCCCATCTTCAACGAACTACGTTTAAGGCGGCCGCTGCGGCTGAAAATGCCGAATTTTTAAAACGTAATAAATATAAGGGGCACCCGGCGCAAACGTGCCGAGAATGGTGGCAGCATTCCCACGCTGGATGGCCAACGATATTCGTTGGATAAGGTAGGAGCCGGAACGGGGATCGCCACCTCTATCGTGTAGACGCCGCCCGCAAATGAAAACAAACCCGAGAAATGGAATTTGTACTTAGAAAAAAAAAGTACTGCTATCATATGAACCTATAGGCAACTATCTTATCGTTACTCAAATGACGTTAATTTGGATACCGCTGACAATCATCTATAATTGACTATTGATATAAGTGCTGGAGTAGAAAAAATATTTATTCTAACAACTTTAGAAGACCATAAACGATACAAGTTATAAAAACAATATGAATTAGTCTAAATTAAATTAAATCTGAAATAAATAGAAACTACCTTTACGTATGAGCTAAACCTCGTACTGGTTAGCACCCGGCCCAAACGTGCCGAGAATGCTGGCAGCATTCCCACGCTGGATGGCCAACGATATTCGTTGGACAAGGTAGGAGCCGGAACGGGGATCGCCACCTCTATCGTGTAGACGCCGCCCCAGGTCCCTTACGAGCTTTTAGGCCTCTTTGCACCACGGCCCAGAAGTTTCCACGGCGACCGGATTAAAGTCGTACGCTGGTTCCAAGTTACCGTGGTTGTTTCTGGCAGCATTTTCATAATTGATTGTTTCTATCAATAAAAGGCGTTTTTATTGTTCCGGTCATTTTCCTGACTTGGTAAGAACAATATAGGCATATTAAATCACTTTATTGTACATCAAACATATCATAACACAATTATACAGAGAATCAGGTATAAGATTCTCTTCCAGCTAACCTTTGAGAAACTGAGTACTGATACTTACCTATACAAATTTAGATAGACACACTGACAAGATGCACAAACATGAACTACCCTTCCGCTTTGTAAAGAAACGTCCGAATTTATATTGTGGTCACAGTGAACTTCATTCCGTCGAAGCTAATTGAGACAGATAGGTTTTGGACGTCTGAAAGATTCTTCACTAAAAAAAAATATATATTAAAATTATTTTGGACTAATTAGGACGAAAGTATTATGTTGTTCAGACGTCATTATATTTTACCATAAATGCCATTTAAATAAGGGAGGAATTTACTAACAGTTATAACGTATTTACACAGTGTGTTTCCATGACCCGGGCTTTTACGAAAATGGTGAATAAATACGCATTACTAGCAATCGTTATCAAGTATTAACATTTGACAAATAATTAAATTGACCGTACAATTAATTTTATTTTCTCCGAACGATCAGTGTAACGCGTGTATTGCTTAGTTGTCAAACGTTGTGAGTGGCTGCGATCTGTCATTGTTAAGTGCAAATTAAACGATTCATTTTGAAGTACATTTCTTCTCAATTAACTTTACTTAGAAAGTTAATTACTTTTAAAATTAGCATTTTGAATCGAATAATGTTCACGGTTTGGCTAGAAATCTGCATCGCATTCCTCGGTTTCGATAAAAGCCAGTATCATAGACACACACTGTATAGGTACTGCACATGTCTTATGTCCTTGAATGTACCTACATTTACTTACTCGAAAAGTTCCTAATAGGTAGGTAGGTCAGCCTTAGTTTTACCTATCATGATTTATCATTTGTTTTAACTTAAACATTTATATCTGCTGCAGTGAACGCATATAAACATGTTGGTTTATTTATATGCGTTCACTGATCCGCTGCCTCTCAATAATTGAGTTTTCAATAAAGAATTCCTAAATTGTAACACAAATACGATTTCGTAACCAAAATAATACTTTAATTAAGCAAATTGATCTCTTCATCGTGCCTTGAGAATTGAGAGAATCCGTAAAAGTATTAAATTAAAACGATGGTCGATTGAGTATTAAAAGAGTGGAGGTACCTACTCCCACACTGTGCGTAGGGTTTCCTAGCGAACAAGCAATTAGCGTTTTTTCTCCTAGAATTCATCATAAAACTAGAATATCTTAAGGCACAACCAAGCACGGGTAGGTATCTTAAACAGAAAAGATTATTATTTATTACGCATTTTATATTTTCATTAAAATTACTCATGAGCTTATTTAATGCGGGGTGTGCCATAAGGTTCACAGGTTCATGGTTTAGACAAAATGTACTTAATCCACCCGTGTACCAAAAATTATGGTGGACAAACTACTATAAAATCACGAAATGCAAACATCACGACACGATTGTGAAAAACAATCTTACTATGTGAACCACAAGTAGAGTCTAACCAGCGAGTGGCTGCACAAGCATTGTTCGAAAGTCTTTACATGGCAATAATTTTGCGTATCAATAAACCTGTCACTGTCAAACGGTCATTTAATCTGGTAGAGAATTTGTTGCCAGGTCACTTTTTTAGGGTTCCTTAGCCAAAATGGCAAAAACGGCCATTATAGTTTCGCCGTGTCTGTCTGTCCGTCCGTCCCTCTGTCCGTCTGTCCGTCAGTCCGTCTGACAACAGCATAGCTCCTTGGCCGTTATTACTAGAAGTTTGCAATTTGGTACAAGTATACACATCAATTAAGCCGACAAAGTGGTAGAATAAAATGTAGAAAAAAAATTTTTTTAGAGTAGGTACCTCCCCTATTAGTATAGTGGGGATGATTTTTTTATTTCGCAGTAAACCTATAATGTAGGATATCGTTGAATAGGTCTTTGAAAAAGAATAAGGGTTCAAAAAGAAAGTTTTTTTCCTAAACCAATATTTTCGGAGATATCAGAAAGAAGAAAAAAAATTGTGCCCCCTCCTCTAACTTTTGATCCGTAGGTCCGTCGGTCCAAAAAATATGAAAAAAATCATGGCTTATGGAATACTATAGAATAAAACTATTTCGAACATAATCGGCCCAGCCGTTTTTGAATAAATACTACTTTTCTTACTATGGAATAACTACAACTTTACCCCTCAGCGTCGAGAACATAATATATATTACAACGCAAAGTATACAATAAATTCGCGATGCATATTGCATCTCTTCATTATATTTTAAGAATAATGAAATGCTAATTTAATTAAAATAATATTAGATTTATTATACCTAGTTTAATATTATTATATAAATTTAACACGAGTTCGAAATTTATTTTACATCTGAACGAGTTTTTCATCCCCGCTTTATGGGGCCTACTACGAAGGGTCCGGAGTCGAATGATGAATCGACATATTTTATGTATATCTGTCCCTTTTTTCGGTAACGGAATGAAAGTGACGGTTATAATGAAATTTAAATGTTCAAATATCGAAATCCGTCATTGCAAAACAATATGCCAGTTAGTGGCCAGGGCAAAAACATTAAAAAAAATAAAAACACTGCATATAAGTCTCTACACACTAACCCCCTTATTCATAAACGTCTGCTAACTTAACAAGCCGCTAAGTATTGTTTGTTCCTTTTGCTCTTATGAAAACATTGTTAAGACCGAAAGGGACAAACAATTATTAGCGGCTTGTTAAGTTAGCAGACGTTTATGAATAAGGGGGTAATCGTATAAGATCGCAGTGCAATGTAACTTGTATATTTAATCTGTGGTGCAGAATGGTAAATAATACATGTTATAATATATATAGTATTTTACTCAATCGTGTTAAATTGGGTCTTTACCTACGAAATTAGCGTTTTGTGTCGAGAATTTTGTGAAGTCTATTTCTATTTATTTATTTGTGTATATTTTTTTTGATACATAATGTAATAGAGACCTTTTCAATCGAGTACCGTGTTTAGGCCAGGACGCTTGCTGAGTGGCCTAAACAACTCTAAAAGTAGGGTACGAGAATGAAAAGCTTGATTATAACACTATTTATCGTGTACAAAATTTTTTCTAAGAATCAATGGCATGGCTGCCGTTCGATTGGTCAAATTTATTACAGTTGCATCGTTACAGCGTTGTGTAACGAGTTGAGTTGCGAATTAAATGTAAATTTTATAATTTCGTGTATGTAATATTAATTCAAACATTACAGTCGAGGTGTAGATAAATGATTTTTTTTGTCATGGTAATTAAATTTATTTTGCCAAAACCTGATTTGTGCAGTAAGTAGGACGAATTATGTCAAGTTTTACAAGTGACTAGAAATGGTGTTGTTGCAGATCGCAGAGGAGAGCGCATGCCGGAGCCGCTGTGCCTGACCAACAGATGAGGCCCGCCGCGCTCTACCCCGTCGATCGATATTTGGTAAGCAACCACATAGCATCACATCAAATCGCATCATCAGCCTAAGTCAGTCCACTGCTGGACAACGGCCTCTCTCTTCTTAAGGTGCATTTAGTTTAGACCAAACGAGCGTTCGCTCATTCTATCCCCCACTCTACAAAATCAACGAATTTCGACGAATCACGTTTTGTGTAACGAACGAATTTGGTAGAGTGGGGGGTACAATGAGCGAATGCTCGTTTAGTCTAAATTCATAATATATTTAGCCTTTGCGTATGGACGCATTAAGAGGTAAATACCCATAATCGCCACGCTGGGCAAGCGGGATGGCGATCGCAGTAGTGTGTCCAGTATGATTCATGATGCTGCTGCTAATATCATCGGCAATAATAGCTCCGAGAGCAAAAAATAATTCTTAGAAATATAACTTTTTAAAAACTTACTAGGAAAAATATTTTGAATTTCATAGATAGGATAATACAGTCCGTTATGTTATGTAAACGGATAATAATGCATTAGTATTTACAGTTCATGAATGTTTAATTGAACAGCACAACATTTCCTTCCGAATGGTCCATGTGATTTTAGCTCAGTGACATCACAATATCCAACAAATTTATTGGGAGTGTTTGAGACTGTACGAATGTCAAATTCTGTCTGTCTTTAAATCCGGCTTCTGTATTTATTTAATCTCAGTCCCATATAAACATTTGAAATTAATAATTAAAGGCACTGATCGATATCGATACCTTTGGGTTCAATTGTCGTAAAGGATATTTTGGCGAAAATGAGTTATATACAGTTTTGTTCAGAATTTCAAACGCTATCGATCTGTATAGTTAAAGTTTCGATATCTCTCAAAAAGTGGCCTTTACGACCAAGATTTTCTACTATGGACTTGCAAAAATAGCTTAGCGAATGGGGCGTAAATATCAAGTCATTTATTATAAATAATTTTCTTAGTCGTAAAGGAAATGGACAAATAAAAATAGTGTCGTAAGTGACCTAATACGTTATGTGTTGTCCTTTACGCCCTTACTTTTTACGATTACTTTCTTTAGTACTATGGTAAACTTGGGCTTAAATAACAAGTTTTTTCTTCGTAGTCCTTTACGCCCGGTACGAAAAATTAATTCTTATATTTCATATGCAATTTCTATTGAATGATCAGGGTGGTAAAGGACCGATGTAATTTTTGCTGTTGTTTATTACCATACATTTGTTTGTACACATGCAAACAAATTTATGGGAAATATATTAATAGTCTTTTATGTCAAATCAACATAATCAACACAACTTTTAAATGTTAGAGGGGGACGCTTTTGTAGTATTTATGTAAATAAATTACACTAACGGTAATTAGTAAACGGTAATCAGCCACTATCCAAGTACCTAATTTATACATATAAGTGACAGTAATTCTGAATCTTGAGTAGAAATAAGTAGAAATAAAATAATATCTGAAGACGCTATAATCGTATCTAGGCTTTAAAGTCTAGAAATACTATTTGTGCCTTCAGTACCGGGAAATTTAACCGGTACGTATTGCTAGTTCTTCTTTCTTGTAAAGTCTTACAATTACTACCTGTGTCACATCAGTCACATAAGCATGAACTACTTGAACAGTTGCTTATTAAACTTTATTATTACCATTACCTAGTGTGTGTTCTTTACATAACTACGAAACCGTACCATGTTGCCGTGTGATGACGGCAGTAAGAATACATTTGTCACGACCTCAAATCTTCCCGTGGGTGTGGTAAGAGTCGGCTTAGGGTTTTAAGTGTCAGTTACCAATAAGTTATCGAATATTGATGATGGGCAGCAGCACAGTGATAGTGGACACACTATTGCGATCGCCAAGCCACTTGCCCAGCGTGGCGATTATGGGCATTTTTACCTCCTAATGCGTTCATTCATACGCATAGGCTAAGGAAGGGCCGTTATTCAGCAGTGGACTGATATAGGCTGATGATGACACTATGAAAGCGTTCCCCTGCTAGAACGAATAGCTTATACGTTCAAATTACTATTGAGACAGCGCAGCACCGAAACAATAACTTTTAAATTGTTGCAAAAATGGTATATAGTTTTGAAACAAATAGTGTTTCCATACATATAAGTAGTCTAGTTCTTTGTTATGGCTAAATATTTAGAGATAAAATACTACAACTCTAATCCGGCTTTTCTTAGCCATAATTTCCTACGTTTTAATAAATGTTTTAAACGTGGTTTTAGTAAATTAAGCGGAAAATAGTCGCTATTTATACCATTTCGCCTACATTTGCGCCCCAAATTTGTAAGAAAATTATCTAAGACCGTCATTTACGACCCTATCAACTCTAATTGCTCAAATAAATCATGGGTGTAAAGGACATTCATAGCATTTTGACGTGTCCTTTACAACATCTAACTTCTAAACCGTTTAGCTTATAACTACGATTACTACACCAGATCAAAGATACCAGCAATCTACATTGTTTTCATATACACGTCACAAATATAGGTCAAAAACAAAAAAGTTATTAACAGTTTTCTAAAAAAAAATTTGTATTTTGCTTCTCATGAAAACCTGCATTTTGTCATTTACGACAATTGAACCCAAAGGTATCGATATAGTACATAAAACAGTAACTATGTACAAGTAAATTGCACATTCATCTCAACATTCATTTACACCATCAGCGTTATGTTTGTATAAAGTTTCGCAATTATCCTATTAATTATTCATTATTATCATCGAATTAATCACATTTGCTATTCTATAA
Source organism: Thaumatotibia leucotreta (assembly GCA_025490895.1). NCBI lineage: Eukaryota > Metazoa > Arthropoda > Insecta > Lepidoptera > Tortricidae > Thaumatotibia > Thaumatotibia leucotreta. Next base: position 56,435 of record JALPQI010001017.1, read on the forward strand.
GTGTACACAGTACACACCTATCAAGTTAAATAAATCAATTTTATCTCATAAAAGTGTCTTTCGTGTTCAAAAATACTATAAAGAAGTTTATCAAGTAAATGTGAGAGTTAGCAAGTACTCTTACACAATATAAACCAGCATATTAACTGGGTTTTTAATCAGCCCAAAAATGGGCAACATTATCATCATCATCAACCCATGAGCAATGAGCACACACTGCTGAACATCTTCACGTACATATTTTATTGACAAACGGGTCTTAATCGCGTAAACTTACGTTTAATTTTATCCTGACGTTTCGGACATGACGTTATACCCGTGGTCGCAGGCAGACTCACAGGTCTGGTACACGATTAAGACCCGTTTGTCGTTAAAATGTGAGTGATAAATAATCGTGAATGTTTAAATCTATATATCACGTACGCCGTTCTTCCTGGACGTGTACCAATCTTACCCAGAAGCGACCCACAGAGCCAAGGTGTGAGGAACTGTCAAAGTAGACGAAATGTCAGGTCAAAATATGCATATTTCTTAAAGCACCAAAACATTTTTTATTTCGATGCGTATTTTTGATATATCTGTATAGTAATGTTAGTCGAATCCATTATGATAGTACACATTGATAATTCAGTACTTAATCTAAATAAATAAATAAATATCTTGGGACATCTTACACAAACCATAAAAAAGACATACTTAGGTACGAGTACTTATTTTAAAATTATACTGCTTCTGTCTAATATTTTTACGCTACAACAGCTCATAACGTATCGATTAGTGGAAAGATTTGGGTAAATATTTCCGCTAACAGTACCTATTGACTTATTCTGCTCCTTGAAATCGAAACCACAGGACATTACTATTCCAAGCCTTAAGCATATATTGGTTACTTCTGATTTTCAGGTTGAGAGCAGCAAGATAGAAATGGTAAACATCATAGACGACGACATCTGGAACCCAGAGCCAGCCCTTCGGCCAGAAGAGGAAATCGTACTTCGAAAGTTGCACGAAATGCTGCAATCGACTGCAGACGACCTGAAACTGCTGTCCGGGGAGCTGGCGCGCGAGCCGGCGGCGCGCGTGCGCGTGGGCGTGCGCGCCGCGCCTGCGCCGCTGGACGATGACTTCAACGAAAAAATTCACATTGAAGAACTCGTTAATGCCAAATTTCACGGTTACAAAATTATCGATCATTCCCCTAAACCAAAACTAACAGAAAACATTAACAAACACAATAAAAATATTTTAAACAACAATATTTTGCAAAATGCGACTCTGGTAAATAAAAATGCAACAAGAACTAAACAACTTACAAAATCACGCACAAGAATAGTTCAAATTGATGCAACAGATAGTACAAAACAAGAAAAAGGAGATGATATAAAAAAGCCTAATAAAGAAATGGTAACTTACATAGAATTTGCATTTGAATATCCGACGGTTAAAGAAGAGAGTTTTGCAAAGGATCTTCAAGTACAAGCGATGCCAAGCATAAACATAAGAGGAGAATTAAAAGAACAAAAAGTCTTGCAATTAGACATTGAACCTGAACCTGATCAATTTCAAAGTAATTCAGAATCTAAACCTAATATTGGGGTTATTTCAGTACATCACGAGATTCCTTCCTTAAAAGCTCAAAAGTTTAAAACCTCACAAACAGTTGGATCCTCATATATACCAGTTACAATCCATAATAAACCTACAAGAAAAATCTCAAAAATGGTTACCTGCGAAAGCAGCACGTCAACAAACAACGGTAATTCTGATCCCCAAATAAATTCGAATCTCCGCGCGTCAAAACATACAAGGGCTTCTTCTGTGACTTCAGTACGCTCAGATCGGAATAAGAAAGTAAGCTCGACATCTATACCCGAACCGCCAAAAAGAGTGCATCTCAATTTGGATGAATGGAGGAAAAAACTGAATTCCGTCTATGGACAATCTTCAAATCCCAAGAAAAATAGACCAACACCGAAATCCAAAGGAACCAGCAAGAAAACTTCATCAAAAAAATCCAATGTCCTAGCATCAAATGTCTCAAAGCCACAACCAAATTTAATGAATAATGCTCAGTACATTCCGTATTCCAAATTAACTTTAGGAGGAGTCAATGTGAATGATATTGAAAGAGAAATACGTAATATTCCGAATAGTAGTAATATACCCCTTAGTCCGATTCTAGACAAAATTATACGCAGTCACGATAATTCTAATAATAATAGCCCAAGGAAAAGGGATCAGGATGATAGTCCAAAAATCTTAACAACGTCCGATGAAAACCTGCTACATGAAGTAATTGATATTGAAAAAACTGTAAGTAAAACCTTATCTAAAAATACTGAAACCAGAGTCCACGATATCAAGGCTCCAAAAATATCTAGTGATAGTGCCAATGAAGATACTGGTGAACCTGATAGTTATGCGGATGACTTCGAGGATGAAAAATCAGAAAAGTCAGATTTAAATAGTTATTTCAAGGAATCTAGTTCAGATATTCAATCTTCTGATAAAGCAAATTTAAGTGCAAGGGCCGACAAAGCCGACGAAAAGACGGAAACTCCTAGAAGTAAAACCAGTATTCATAATACGACGTATTCGAAAGTTCCTGAACTTTCATTTAAAAAACGCGTTGATATTTTCGAGTATATTCACGAAATCGACACTCAAGACACTGCGACGCAAAGTCAAACCACTAGTAAGATATCCTTGAAGGAGACCCAAACATCGCCTAGAAACGACAATCCAAATATACCGTTACAGCCGATCCACAATGATCTATGGCCTGCTACGGATCCTACCAAGGAAATAGTAAAAATGTTTAAATTAGAAAAGGAGTTAATTAAAAAGTTAATCATCGACGAGTACGGCGATTTACTACATACCTCCATAGATAAGCCTTCCACTTCAAAGGAGAATCACGATTTGCTAAAAGCTAGTTTAAATTTAAATGCAGCACAGAAGGTAACCCAAACATCACCCAAACATGCAAAAAGCGTGATGACTTCTCCCACACGGACAAAAACAAGAACTACGTCGCCTTTTCAATTGTCTCTGCCTGTCGATCATCATACCAGTCCCATCATCTTCGTCACAAACGAACAGGACGTAAAAGTCGAAACAGAGCAAGATCCAGACGACTTAGGGATTTCAGTCAATCTCTCTTCCCCACGATTCAGTCTCCGCTTACCAAACACTTCAGTAGAAGTTCTTTCCAATTTGGAAATATGCAATCGCACTCACAGTGTCGAGCGAATTCGAGAAAGCGCAAAGATACCTAAAGCTGTAAAGAAAAGTATAACAAGTTCAACCTCCGTAGATGCTGATAACTCTTCTTCAGAAATTAGTAGTTTGGGAGAAATCAGACTGAAACTTAAAAATAAAGTTGGAAGAAAAATGTCTTCGTCAGAGTCCAGTAGTTCCCTGTCGTCCGTCTTGAGTTTAGATTTCAATTCTCTTGGTATATTGCCTTTAAGAAGTGAGGGAGAACTTAGTTCAACTCATTTATCTAAAAGTAAGAGCGCTAACTTACCTAGTAAAAGTGAAGGCGAAATCAGCTTTGGAAAAAGATGAACTTAATTATACAGTGTGTGTCTTTCATAACGACATTGCTTTTAAGGGGTGAAAGTACAAGTCTTAATGAACTGAAATTAGCATATTTAGTTAAAATATTAAAAAAAAAATTACTTCATACAAATTTATTCGGCACGCAATGTATCAGTAATAACAATAACTAATAAATTAAACCTAACAATTGACATATGATTTCATTGAAATCTCGCTCTTAGTGACATCCTGACAATTACAATTAATTACCTACCTATTTACATCCTACGTGTCGGTGACACTTTTCGATGACAAGTCCGTCAAAAATCATGACCCTTGTTCATAAGAAAAGGACTTAACAGCCCAGGGTGCCTAGCCAAGTTGCCAATGGCTATCGCTCAGTAGCGTATTTTAGTTTTCCGTCTTTGTCATTATTTCTTATAAGTGCGATAGAGACGATTAAGCGCTAGGTAATTTTGTGTTAACTAAGAAGGCTGAATCAGAGAATCGTTTTGTTTATGTACCGATTGAAAACTTCACATTGATTGAATTGAAGTGTCAAGATAACATCAAGTTTGTTGATCAACAGACTTTCGTAATAAATTTAATAAAAATGTTTGAACTAGGTAATGTGATTTCTATGAAGTGATAATGTATGTGCAGTGATTTTTGATATCAGTTCAGTGAATAATACGATTCAAAATGTGCTGGCTAAGACAGTAAGACACAGAAAGAATTGTTGATGTAAATTTGTTGTGCTAGTGTAGTCCAAATCTCGCATGTTTTAAATTGTAGTATTTTCTAGTACTAATGGATAATTCAGTAAATAAGTTAACGTTGGCAACAGTTCGCAGTTACTTTAATGGTTTGATCGAATTAAAATGAAAAAGAAACTAGCTTTTCCTCTCAGAAACGTCAAATAAATGTTTGCATTACATTGCTGCTCGAGAGTTTTATAAAAATTAATTACTCTTAAATAATAAAGGCAATTGTTATATTCTTTTACTAAAATGGTTAACAACACCTTAATCTATCGTTATTTAAAAGCAATGTCGTTATCAAAGACACACACTGTATACTTAGTTACATGAATGACTGATGTTCCCATTGGAGCATTGGACAAGTCCCCGCGGGAAACCCGAAAGATGTTAGCTTTTTTGGTGTCAAAAAGGAAAAAATACTTTCTCAACTTGAGTTTTTTTCATATTTTAAAGACAAACGGGTCTTGCGTAAACTTACTTTTATTTATATCCTGACGTTTCGGGCATGACGTCACACCCGTGGCCGCAGGCAGACTGGCGAGAGAATGTATCAATCAACACCTTTGAGTTTTTTTGTTACTTTATAACCGACTTCAAAAAAACGACGAGGTTCTCAATTCAATGTATGTTACCCGATATCTCCGAGAATCGTGTACTTACCGATTTAAAAAAAAATTGTGATCGAATAACTAACTTTGTGAAAAATAACCCCGAGTTGGTCCCGTTGGCACCAAGTTGCGGTCTGGTTCCTGAAGAAATCGAGGGATCTCTTCAAATATGTTATTTTCATTCATTTACGAGAATTTGCATTCAGAAAGTAGGATTTGAGGAAACCAATGATGGAAACAAATCGGGGATCTTGGAGAAATCGGTTGAAGTCGGTTTTTAATTTTTTTAATTTGGTGATTAATATACTGATTATAGAGAGCCAATAGTCAAGTCATAACAAAAAAGCATAAAGTATTATTTTTTGTTAATGTTTTGTAAGTAGATGTAGTTCCGTTCGATATTTTCGTTTTATTATTATTCTAATTCTAATCATAAATGCGTATGATGAACTACAAAAAAGAACACTGAAACAAAGCCGAATCTAGATAATTAGTAATTACAAATCATCTATACATATCAGTCAGTAGTAAGAAAACACATCAACATATCAGTCAGGTTGCCAATTCAAAACAGGTGCCAAGGGTTGAATATAATGATTTTTTTGCGGTTTTACTGACTGTGCTGGTTTGCCAGACTATAATACTCGTAGTCTGAAACACACCGTTAAAAACTATCGGGTTTCTCGCGGGCACCTTGTGTAGTATTTCTTTTTTCATATTACAGAATAATCGGTTGATGTAAAGATCTGTAAATTGATGTACTTATATACTAATTAACTCTTAGAGTGCCTTATGAATGGAGATTAAAATAATAGTACATTGTGCATCAAGGAAGGTAAGTACGGAATTACTAACGAGAGTGTTAGAAGCCCGACGCCGTTAGGCGGAGGGCTTTTATGAGTCGAGTTAGTATTCCGCTTACCGACCGTGATGCATACAATGTTTTTCATCACACTTGCCAACCAAAAATAAGTTTTAAAACATAATATTATAAAATGACGTACTGACATTTCTATTACTCCCTAGGGAATTTCACTTTTCTATTACTCCCGCTACGCGCGCAAGCAATGGCGCGCTTAGACAGCAAGTGTGATGAAAAATACATTTTACCTTAAGTACAAATACCTAATAGTTTTTTATAGGTTCCTATGCATTTTTTATGTCTAAGTGTTTGCCTTTTCTGTAAGAATATGATTGTAATTATTGTTGAAAGTATGATACACGAATTTAAACTGATTACAGGTATAATTTACCTATTATATTATGTAAATAGGCATATGTTGTCTGGTTATACACTCTTGATCAAATGGAAGGGTGGATTAATGATAATATTGTTGAGTGTCATGCCAGTTCAACCTCTTGTTATCACAATATCTTGTGATATTCTTTTTTTTAAATCGATGTTTTTAGTGTTTAACGAATAAGTAAGTTGATGTCTACTTTCTATTATTACAGGTAATATTAGGTACCTACTTAATATAAGTATTGCCATTTAGTAAATATTTAATACAAAAATAGTTTATTGCAAACAAATGTTGTATTTTGATTACCTTAAAAAATTGAATTTAATAAAGATTTCTCCCATCCCGGATAAACGCCCGGATAAATATACGTAGGTTGCCCTGAAAGTTTCGGGAATCGGAAAAAATACGCATTTTAATGAAATAAAAGTACTTTTATTGTTTTTCAAAGTATTCTCCTTTGTGTTTAATACACTTTTTCATTCTCTGAAACCAGTTTTTAAAACAGTTATTGAAGTCTGAAGTGGGGGTTGACAAAATGGCCATTTTATAAGCGTCGACTGCTTCTTCCGCGGTCTGAAAACGCTGACCACGCAACCGATTCTTTATTTTCGGGAAAGTAAAAAAATCGTTGGGACTTAGGTCGGGGCTGTACGGAGGATGGTCCAGTGATTCGACGTTTTCGCCCTTCAGATAGTCGTCTGTTTTCTGAGCGGTGTGAGGGCTGGCATTATCATGGTGTAGTATAATACGGCGGTTAGGGTTAGTTTTTCGCAGTTCAGCAAAAACAATCGGTAAACAAACGCCTATATACCAATTGGCATTGACAGTTCTTCGATCTTCAAGAGCGATAGTCGCCACGTGACCCGATTTGGAGACAAACGTCGCTACCATTTTTTTGATCGTGCTGCGATAACGAACAACTTTTGTCGGCTTCGGTTCGTCTTCGTAAACCCAAACTCGAGATTGGTTTTTCGATTCAGGCTCATATGCGTAAATCCATGATTCGTCACCTGACACAATACTAAAAACGGCATTTGAGCTTCCTCCATTAAATCTTTTTAAAGTTTTGCGGCACCAATTGACACGTACCGTTTTCTGGTCGTCAGATAACAAGTGAGGAATCCACCGGGAAAATAACTTCCGCACGCCCAACTCTTGTTGTAAAATAACTTGTACCTGACTCATTCCAATGCCTAAAGTCTCCTGAATCTCCCGATATGTAACATGCCTATCTTCCTTTATCAGTTGGCGAACAACATCGATGTTTTGATCGGTAACGGCCGCTTTCGGTCGACCCTCACGTACGTCATCCGCAAGAGACACACGGCCACGTTGGAATTCCGAATACCACCTGTATATGGTCGTCTTTGAAGGTGCTTCATTACTAAAAGCAATAGTTAATCGGTCTCCACATTGTTGTTGTGTTAATCCACTTTTAAAGTCATAATAAATCATTGCTCTAAAACTTTCGCGGGACAGCTCCATTTTCACCAGCGACTCAACGACTTTAAAAAACAATTGAAAATCAGACATTGTTTTTTTTTTCTAAGTGGCCAGTGTTTTCGAATAATGAGACTATGCTTGTAAGAAAGAGGTATAACACATGTCAAATATACGTTCCTAAGTATTAAATTCCCGAAATTTTCAGGGCATCCTACGTATTCGTCAGATAAAATTATCGTTACTTATCGCTCATAAATATGTTACGACTTTATTATTACACAGAATTAGAGTGCACTGGGACATATTTTTGAACATTTTCGTGTACACCTTATTTTGTCCACCTATCCTACTGCGAACCACGAACGAAGTGTTCCCTTTCTCTCGCACTTGTGAATTTGAACGTAAGTGTGACAGGGAGGCAACACTTCATTCGTGTTTTGGTGGTAGGGACTCTGATTCACGCTAATATTCACGATAAGGACACAGGTTGTTGTTTAACATATATACAACGAATCATTGCTTAGGACTTTTCATAGCATATCGTGGTTCTAAAATCCTTGGAGCCGCTATGTGTAAAATGTTCGAAGTCAAAGTCAAAGTATATTGTAATATTAAATATAATGATTTATACCTACTGTCACATCGTTACTGAGTTAATTTTAATCGAACGTAATTAATTTTAAAAATCGAACTTAATTTCATAAAAAGTGCATACGAAATTAGTTATATTAGAAACCATAAAAAAAACTAGACAATTAGGTTCAAGACAAACTAGAAAAAGTCTTAGATCGAAAATAGCGATGAAAATGGCGAAAGTATCATGTTGTTATACTCGAAATTTTCATATAAATTACATGTTACTTCCTAACAAAAAACAAAACTGACGTTTATCGACTTATACGACTTAAGGTACACCCGGCTAAGATCGGATGACCGCAATAACTACTAAAATAGTAGTATTTTTTCCTCACTGGCTATACAATGTATAATGCATGACGCCATTTCACCCCGCCCCTCTCGCTAGTATGCAGCAACCGCTCAGCCGCTCAGTCGAGAATTACGAAAGTTTTTTTAAAAAAATGTTTTTTTTTCGAGAATTTTTGGAGATTCCATCTTTAACAGGAAGCTATGTACCTTCTTCTCTTTACTTTAGAGTTGAAATTAGATACTAGCCCGATCTTAAGCCAAGAAGGTTTTTCGATTGGGTGTCTTGGAAAAAAATAATGCAAGTTTGACTTTACGTTTTTTTTCGAGATTTTTTGGAGATTCCATCTTTAACAGGAAGCTGCACACCTTCTTCTTCTTACTTTAGAGTTGAAATTAGATACTAGCCCGATCTTAAGCCAAGAAGGTTTTTCGATTGGGTGTCTTGGAAAAAAATAGTGCAAGTTTGACTGAGCGGCATAAAGTAAATTTATATCGAAAGCTGATTTTTCTATCACGTACATCACACATCGGTAGGTAAAAGTTAGTGCAGAAGTTACATGTAATTTATACGAAAGATTCGAAACTTTCGAGAAAAACAACATGATACTTTCGCCATTTTCATCGCTGTTTCCAATTTAAGACATTTTCTAGTTTGTTTTGAACACTAATTGTCTAGTTTTTTTATGGTTTCTGATATAAGTCATCTAATTTCGTATGCACTTTATATGAAATCAAGTTCGTTTTTTAAAATTAATTAAGTTTGATTAAAATTTATTCAGTAACGATGTGACAGTAGGTATAAATCATTATATTTAATATTACCATATACTTTGACTTTGACTTCGAAAAATTTACACATAGCGGCTCCACGGATTTTAGAACCTCGATATGCTATGAAAAGTCCTAAGCCTAGTCATAATAAAATCACCTGAGAAAGACCGTAACTTATCAATACCTTGCTGAGGTAAATGAGTCACTAAGTGGCATTAAACAATTTTAAACCTTATCAGAATTAACATTTAAAACCTTTTTGGTGACGCCATGTTTATGAATATTGCGCATTTTTGACATCTATTGTAACTGGTTCACTATTGGGATGCATACTAACGAATGTAATAATATAGTTACGCATAATTTTTTTTTTTTTTTTAATTTATTTAGAAAACAAACAGCCATGTACAAATTTTACCATGCGAAATTAACATAGAACAGGCCTAAAGTTTCCTATATTAATACAAATATATTATGCAAACAGTTGTAAATCCTACAATTGTAATTAAGTACCCATTCAAGCACTTAATAGATAAAGAGATCAGATAATAACAAAACAAGCAAAATTAAAGTAACTTACTTAAGTATTAAACAAAACGTAACGAACTTGTTTCTTGAAACCCGACAAACTGTGAGCGAAAATGTCAATTTCGTTAAAAGACTCATTATAAATACTACAAGTACGCCTAAAGAAAGAATTTTGAGCATACTTTGTGCTACAGGATGAGATAGAAAAGGTAGGTTTAGAACGTGAGTGGAAACGAGAAATTTTGAAAAAGATACTTTCTAATAATAAATTAGAATCTATTAGGTTTCTAATTATTTTGAATAAAAATAAAACGTCTAGATATGTTCTTCTTTGTTCTAAGAGAAGAAGGCTGTGTCTAGCTGTCGACGAGTGATAATCTTGGTTGTAAAAGCCCGCCCTATAATCAAGGGACTTACAAAAAATTTTCTGAATTTTTTCGACACGGGACTTATGAACGCTAAAATGTGGATTCCAGACGACACTGCCAAACTCCAAAATACTCCGGACGTATGAATAGTACAAAACTTTGAGAGTGAAAGAATTTTTAAATGGTTTACTTAAACGCAGAATCATACCCAATTTTTTATATGCTTTAGCCACAATGCTATCTATATGCTGGTTAAAGTAAAGTTTAGCGTCCAAAGTAACACCCAAATCCCGAACAAATGAAACACGAGAGACACTATTCCCAGCCAATTTATAATCATACACAAAAGGACTCTGTTTACGAGAAAAAGTGATGGTGTAACATTTATCAACGTTTAAGACTAAACGATATTGCTGACAATAGTTCTCAAATCGCGACAAATCAGATTGTAAAGCAACACAGTCATCAAGATTTCTAATAATCTTGTATATTTTAGTATCGTCAGCGTAAATAATGTGGGAGGAAGACTTGAAACAACTATCGATATCGTTCACATACAAAACAAAAAGAAAGGGTCCGAGGTGCGACCCCTGGGGTACACCAGAAGGGACTGGTAAAAACTTCGACATGTAGCCTTTAAGGGCGACAGCCTGAATTCTATTACTAATATATGAATTAAGCCATCTGAGGAGGTCGCCGTGTATACCGAACTCAAAAAGCCTCTGAAGTAAAATAGAGTGATCTATTTTATCGAAGCACTTAGAAAAGTCAGTATACACGGCATCCACCTGATAACCAGCATCTAAAGCATTAATAATATGGTCCGTATAGGTGATAAGGTTAGTGTCGACGCTTCTGCCTCTACAAAAACCATGTTGGTGCACAGATATGTGTCGGGAGAAAACAGCAGTCATTTCGATAGTGACAATTTTTTCGAAAATCTTGGCAAACACACAAAGTTTTGAGATGGGTCGATAATGCTGTACGTTGTGTTTATCACCACCCTTATACACAGGAGTGATGATAGCCCGCTTCCAGATACAAGGGACGACGCCTTCCATGAGAGACTTTCTAAAAAGCTTAGCCAGTGGAGTCGCAAGTTCCTTGTAAAGTTTAGATACTAAGAATGGGTGAATATTATCAAAACCTGCACCCTTATTAACACAAATGAGTTTCAGGTGTCTACATACTAGATCGTAGGTAATATTAATACTAGAGATATCAACCGGTGAGGACGAGGACGGTACGGGAGATGGTTGAGGTTGAGTGCCACTGATAACAAAAACCGAACTAAAGTAGCTATTAAATAAATCACAAATGGCTTTGCCATCGGAACAAGAATTATTATTGAGAAACATGTTGGAAGGCACCTCATTAGCCGAAAACTTAGATTTTATGAAACTCCAAAAGAATTTGGGAGAGGAAGTGATTTTCTTCTCACTGAATGCAACATATTTAATATAACAATCTTTACTCAGTTTCTTCTCCCGTTTTCTAAGTAATTTAAATTCAGCGTAGTCCATTTCGTTATTATATTTTTTCCACTTAGCATGAGCGTTTAATTTGTTTTTAATAATTTTTATTAAAGGTCTGTTATACCAAGGAGGATATTTAGATGTTGAGGTAACCTTACGTTTCGGAACAAACTCATTCACTAATGTGTTTAAAATTTCATAAAAATAATTAGTAGCGCATTCTATATCCATATCGTCAATAACAGACCAGTCCACGGCAGAAAGGCCTTGCCGAATGCTGTCGAAGTTGGCAACATGATATAGATATTTGTAATGCTCTGTGGAATGTAATGTGTTCTTTAGAGACAAAGGAAAGGAAATTACTAGAGATTTATGATGTAAATCCTCTTGCGTAAGAGGAGAAGAACAGGCTGATACACTACAATCAAGGTTACTAATTACAAGGTCTAAAATACGATCATGAGCATTAACACACCCGTTATACTGTTGTAGCCCAGAAAGGGAAAGAAAGTCAGAAAGCGCAATAGCTAAGGGATTATTATTGTGATTTAGTGCCAGGATTGATGAACTGTCAAGACTCCAGATAGCATGAGAGATATTAAAATCTCCTAATAGAAGATAATCATCATTCGGGTGACGACATATGACGTCATTAACATTGTCAAAAAATGTTTGTAACGAAACAGCATGGTTGCGATTGTGAGGGAAATAAGCACAAGCAATACGTAAGTAGCCCGCACGCTCCCGCACGCTAGTATTGGAGTCCGCCGCAGACAGAGGCAGAGACAACCATAGCTCCTCGGAGTGCGGCGAGCTGCAGAGGCAATCCGTGCGCAGCGCGCGCAGGCCGCGCCGCGCCGCCACCAGCACGCCGCCGCCGCGCGCCGCCGCCGTCGCCGGCCGATCCCGACGATAGACAATATAATTATGATAAAAAAATTCCTCATCACTGAAGTCATCGGTGAGCCAAGTTTCGGTTAAACATATCAAATCGTAATTAGACAAAAGAACATTTGCTAAAAACGAATGCGATTTGGTTCGGAGCCCTCTCACGTTCTGGTAATAAATACTTAAATTATTCATACTTTAAATTCAAGGGTACAAAAGAAAATAAATGAGTTAGGTACATTATATTGTTATTTGGCACAAAGTATATCCAAAATATATTAGAAAAATGACATTTAATAAACACGTCAGCGCATAACCTAGGAAAAAATATTATGAGTATAACTATAATATAAGTATTACAATGCAATAATAACATCGTCGCACAACGCTCGTAGTGTACATAAAATGTAAGATAAAAGGGGGATAAGTACATAGCAACATGAAAAGTATGCCAAGGGGCATCCCAATAGTACAATAGGTGGCACGGTTTTGCTACAAATAAGAGTCACTTTAACTTTAAGAGGTCAGATTCGGTAACGATGCGTATAACTCTAGAAGTGTCATTTTTACGCAAAAATATCTTGCATTCCTTCACCCAAACGTACGCATAGTTTAAATCAGCCTTAACTTGACGCGCACGCTTTAACAACAGTTTATTAGCGGGCGTAAGGTGCTCGTTCAAGTAAACATTGGTCGATGGTCCGTCAATGCCTGCGTCAGCTGTCGAGATGCCTCGGCGGGCGCGAGCTGCCGCGAGTAACTCGTCCTTGCGCGCGCGACGCGTAAATCGAACAATAATAGATGGTGGACGAGGATTCTGCTGCTTAGATTCCGTAGAAAACACTCGAACCCTATGAATACAATCAATGTCCGATTGCTCAAGGGCAAAGCCAACCTTCATGCATATATTGTTAAGTATAGTACGCAAATTCTCCCCAGAACGTTGCGGGATGCCAGATATTTCCACATTATTTAGTCTCCCGAACTGGTCGCGATCATCGTTATCCTTTTTGAGGGAAGTGACAAGATCCTGTAATTCATCTATTTTCGGCGGAAGTGTAGAAAGTGATTCCATTTTATCTTCTGCGGTTGAAATCCTACTCTCCATGTTATCCAAGCGCGTTTCCAAAATGCTCCACTTGTTGTTCAAGTCAGTAACCTGCCGCTGAACGTTATCAATTTTGGCTTCAATTGACGTACGGGAATTTTTTATTTCAACAATTAAATCCGCCAAAGTGGCCTCCTGAGACACCTGAGGCGATTGCACGTTCGCTCGACAAATTGGGCAACGCCAGCATGCTCTCTTCTCACTAGTCATACGCCTAAATGTTGTTTCCAATAATCCAGCACACGCAAAATGTAGGTGTTTCTTACACGTATTACATAAAACGCCATCACTAACCAGTTCGGTGCATTTACCGCATTCCATAATGGAATAGGTTAGTTTAAATTGCACCTACTCAGGTAAAAAGGATGCGAAGTTCACGTAAACACCTTATCAAAAACCAGGCGTGCGAGAGATTAACAGCGCGCGCTAAGGAAAAATTTTCGGACTTTTTTTAGTTTTTGACGATTAACTAAAAATCTATTATCTTTTTGATACTAATTGCTATAAACCTAAGAAAGAACATTAAATTTGAAAGGATTTGAGCTACGTTGCATCACCGTAAGTTATATATATTTTGAGATACACAAGTGCCCTTGTATCAAAACATAAACAAATGTTAGATTACGTTAAAGCTATTCACTAAATATTGGCAAAACGGTCGCGCTAAGAAAAAAAAAGTAATTGTAGATAATAACTACATTAAATTTGGAACAAATTGAGCCGATAACAATTACTGTAAGTCTTATAGTTGGGGGTATACGAGGCTTCAAAACATGCATTTATTTTCTTAACTTAATGAAGGGCACATTTAGAAATGTCGTATCTCTAAATCTATATAACTTAGGGTAATGCAAGGTAGCTCAAATCCTTTCAAATTTAATATTCTTTCTAAGTTTTGTAGCAATCAGTATCAAAAAGATAATAGTTTTTTAATTAAACGTTAAAAAGTAAAAGAAGTCCAATATTTTTTCAGTTTTTTTCGTCCTTTGCCGAAATTCCTTTTTTGTTTTTCTTGTAATATGCATTTTTGCACGTCCTAATAGGGCCTATATAATATACTAAAATTGCAGCTTTGGAACACGACTTGCGAATTGTATGAAAAATTTAAATAGCGGGACTACTGCCTTTTGAATTACGCGTTTTTATTTTCAATTACAAAGTTTGCTGACACGACTTTACCCTTTAACGAAAGAATATTAAATGCGCTATAAGGTCATTATTGCATGTTTTTCGTAGCATAATTAGGTGAGACGATATTAAGCCGAAAACGTTAGGAAAACACAAAATTTTATCTAGTTTACAAAAAAGAGTAGTTTTTAAAGTCTCGAATCTCTAAAACTATAAGATCTACGGTAATGTATGTTAGCTCAACTTGTTGGAAATGTATTAATCTTTAAACGCTTCATAACATATAATGTCAAAATATCAAAAACTTAAAAATGACCGTAAATTTCGCAGTGTTTCACATACTACGTAACTAGCACAACTTTTTTTTGCTTGCAAAATGTGGTTTTATAGTGCCCTATGGTGTCTAAACAACATACCAAAAATGCAGCTAATACTGCATGCTTTGCGAGTTCAATGTAAAGTTTGACCGTACTAATACGCGCTTGTGGTCAAGCGGTAAAATGGACGGCTGCTACGCAGCGGTCGTGGGTTCAATCCCCGGCTCGTACCGATGAGTTTTTTCAAATTACTTATGTACGATATATCATTTGATATACAGTAGATACCGGTCAAAAGTTCAAGTTCACTCCATGATTTCGATACAAAATACACATTCGGGGGATTTTTTTTTTCAGTGTTCACAACAAAATTTCAAGATCTATTTAATATTAATTTCCCATAGAAACTGAACAATTTTATACATTGGATCCGATAATAATTCATAGGCAAACGAATTTTCATGATGACATGACCATGACTGCCAAAAGCTGCCACAGCTGCCTCAGTTGTCCGAACTGTTCGAAAGTAACGGTCAATTAATAAAAAGAAATAGCTCAATAATCAGTCACATATTACTTTAAACAAGTGTCGACTTAAGTGCTGGAAAAATGATGATGAACCAAAGAGTCGATTTCGTATCAAAATCGTGGTGTGAACCTAAAATTTGGTCCAGTACTGTACACAAAGTGCTTTACGGTGTAGGAAAACATCGTGAGGGAACGTGCATACCTACATCTGCGAAGAAATTCAAGGATGTATGAGAAGTTCCCAACAAGTATTGGGCCAGCGTTGCGGAGAATGGCCAGAATACAAAATCAAAAAAATAACGTACTCACAAATATTGGGGATTTCGAGATATGATTCGCATATTAGAGGAATGTCCCTTAATAAAAATACAATCACAATAGCATTGTGGCCAAACAAAATTGCTATACGTGTTGTAGCATTCACATACAATTTTAAATGGAAATGTCTTTTGTCTTGTTTTTAGTGTTTTTGTATAAAATTATTAACAATCTGGTAGATGCCCCTGAACTTCTGCACAATATAGATTTTCGTGTGCCTCGTAATGCAGAGCGTAGTTGTCGTACCAAAAGATTATTTAGTGTTGGAAGTAGTAGAACTAAATATGCACAGCACTCATACCTTAAACGCGCATGCAGGCGTTATAATGAAGAGTGTTTTAGCGTAGATATATTTAGCAGCTCATTGGTTTTATTTAAGAAACATGTTTATTCATCGTTAAAGTTGTGTGGAGACAAGTAGGTTAGTATAGCGTTTCATGTTTCATAGCAATAAGTTTATAAATTGTAATTTATCTTACATATAGGAAACTATAGGTCTGTATAGTAAGAATTGAAGCTGTTAGCTAATGTACTTTATGAATTAATAAAGACTGTTTGTTTCTAAATAAATGAAAAAAAAATTGTATGAAAAACTTATTTTGGATGAAAAACGCCGGCCCGCATTAAAGTCTCGTATCTCCCAAACTACGTAGGTACATATATTATATCTTATAAGTAATTAAATTAGGTACAGTCAAAGACAAAATTAGGTGTAGGTATACAAAAATGTTCAAAAATATGTCCCAGTGCACTCTAATTCTGTGTAATAAGAACGTCGTAACATATTTATGAGCGGATTCTTTCGATACTTATTTTTGCACTTGACTGTACATGATAGGTGTTGTAACGACACTAGATGATATGGCGCGGCTGGAGGGGAACACTAAAAGGGGGGGGGGGAAGGTTTCACCGTTCCAGGGCCGGGCCTTAACATTTGTGCAGGGGAGTTGGTAAGAAGAAAGGTAGGTTTGCCTGGTAAATTGAGTCTCACGCAGCTCGGCCTTCGCCCTAACAGGTAAGCGCGCCGTTGGGTCGCGCTCCAGGCCTTTGGCCCTACGCGGGGCTTGGCTTTTAGCCTCCGCATTTTCTCAAAATAAATTTTTGTTTTAATAATACACTTTTCCATCGTATTGCGAAAGAGCGCTGGGCTCTGGTAGCTTAGCCTTCGGCCTTGCAAGCTGGCGCCCCTTTGGGGGACACTTTGGGCCTTCGGCCCTACGCGGAGCACGGTCTGCAGCCTTTGCAGGTTGTGGAAACGATCGTTGGGTCTGCGGATCTCCGATTCGTTTTCATGTTACACTATTTCATCACGTAGTGTGGTAGAGCTGGGCACTAGCTTCGATTGTTAAGGCAGTTAAGAAGGGCGGTTGTACCGCTTGGGCTGACTCGTCGGGCCTCCGACCCACCGGGTTCGCGTTTGAAGCACCCCGATAGTGACGCTCCAGGCCTTCGGCCCTATGTGGAGCTGGGCTTATTTAGAAGCTTGGTAGCTTAATTTTCTTGCAGCTCCTTTTTCGACCTTGCTTTAAATTTCTTCCAAGTGACACTTGGGCCATCTAAGTGAAAGTCTTCTCTCTGGATTCTGGCTCCAGTGGTCCGGGCCTCGCAAGCCAGCGGTCTCTGAGGGACGATTCAGGCCTTCCGCCCTACGGCCTTCGCAGGTTGTCAAAACGATCGTCGGATCCATTTTAACGTGAATAGTGTAAACTATTCCGTCGGCTAACGTGGTAGTGCTGGGCTTTGGCAGAGCTCGGCTTTCGGCCTCGCAAGCTGGCGCCCATCTGGCTGCCACTTTTGGCCGCTGGCCCTACGCGGAGCTTGGCTTTCAGTCATCGCTGGAGTTCGATGCAAACCGTTGGGAACTCTGGTCCGATTATTCGATTTCGATAATAGTTAAGAGAGACGGTAGTGAGGACCGTGTGGAGTTGTGGACTCGCCCGTCGTGCCTTGGGCCCTACACGGATATCGGTTTATTTAGATGCTGGGGTGCTTGAAGAAGAAGAAGCATGGTAGGTCAATTTTCTCGCAGCTCGGCCTTCGGCCCCGCTTTAAATTTCGACGCGCTTGGGCCCGGTCCGGTGTCGGTGTGACGCGGTTCGGCCTCCTACTCCTACCCTGAAGCTCGCTCAAAATAGATTTACATTGGTTCCGGTAATGCTCCAGCCCTCACGCGGCGTGCCCTACGGCTTCGCCCAAAATTAGCGGGATTGGAACTTCTCGGGCCCCCGGAGTGAAGCTTCAGTCCTCTGCGGAATCGGTTTTTGAAATTCTATCCAACTGAATCTCCAGATTCACTAAAAGGTTTCGAATAAATAAAATAATAAATAAAAACACGACTGCCGTTTTAAGCGAACTGAAAAGTAACAAATAATTCCTTCTTCAGGATAATTCTTGTGAGCGTGTCTAAAAAAAAACCACTAATTGGAGTTCGAGGCCAAAGAATCTACGAAAATATTGCCACAACAATGAAATGTTCTTACAATAGTAAATCATTATTTTCCAAAAACATACGTTGAGATATCTTATTTATTGGTAATTTTAATTCTTTAATTTAAATAAACAATATTATTTACTTATTTTCACGTAAATATAAGATATTTTAATAAAAACTTAATTATCCGCAATTATTAGTAACAAAGTTGGTATTGCGCTGGTATCACCTCAGGTGTTAATAACATTTGGTACAGCAATTTAACTACACATAAATTAAAACCCTATTTCTGCATACGTTTAGAAAATTGCAGACATTGTAGCGTGCTTTATGTTCACATTTCGTATTCGTAAAATTCCTTTGCCCTACAAATTTCTTTGGCAGTGCTATAGTTCTCCATTGAAATTATCATACAGATCTAACTTTGTTTTTTTCCGTAGGTTGTTAACAAGGTGACCCACTTGGTTCTGCCATGTTTAGTTTCGCTTTACACCCCATCATCAAAAATTAAATTCCAAATGAAATATACTGGGTGAAATGTTATAAAACACAATGATACAAAATCATATTTTCTGGATCTACTCATGATCACAGCCAAGTTTTACTATGGGACCAGCTTTGAAAAAGTTACCACAAAATCTACATCTCCATACATATTGTGAAACCAGCTGTCGCTAAGTTACCATCGAGTTGTCATTAATATGTATGTACAAACAATAATAAACATTGATGGTTGGAATTGCAACGCTTTTGAATGTTTATAGGTAGGTAGTTATTATGTATAATTTAATGTGTAATTAAACTTCTTTTTAAAATAGGCTTTGAAACGTTGGCTCTTATCATTTTAAGTTCTTTACAAGAAAATTTTGCCAAATCAATGTTAGTTAAGAGAAAAGAAAAGATTTTAGATATTTACGTATTTTTAAGAAAATCCTAGTTATGACAGGCATACTAAACAAAAAGGCGTAGAAACATTATAATTAAAACAGAGGTATATAATGGTTTTATTAGTAATTATTTTAAATTAATTAATTAAACCGATGACCTGGTGAAGGTCGCAGGAGTCCGCTGGATGCGGGTGGCGCAGGACCGGTCATTGTGGCAATCTTTGGGGGAGGCCTATGTTCAGCAGTGGACGTCTTTCGGCTGATATGATGATGATGATGATGAATTAATTAAATAATAAAAAGATTGTCGAAACCTGAAAACTTTATTTGACAATGACATAAGAGACTTTGACAAATTTGACAATAACGCATCTGTCGTAGTTTCGTTGGCCTCGAACTCCAATTAGTGGTATACATAATAGGCGCTTGTCTCATAACTTACTATATTTTGTTTAGGTTGCAGTCGGGGAACCTTTCATTATTTTACAGTTATGAATTTTTGAATTTTTTTTTCTTTGAGAAATCCTGGAGTGAAGAAGTGTATTAATTATGCCCCGTGTCGGGCTTCGCCCGACTCTATATAGAGCTCTCGATGCAAAGTAGAGCAGCGCGCGTAGCGCGCTGCCCCGTGTCGGGCTTCGCCCGACTCTATATAGAGCTCTCGATGCAAGGTAGAGCAGCGCGCGTAGCGCGCTGTCCCGTGTCGGGCTTCGCCCGACTCTATATAGTGCCCTAGATGCAAGGTAGAGCAGCGCGCGGAGCGCGCTGTCCCGTGTCGGGCTTCGCCCGACTCTATATAGTGCCCTAGATGCAAAGTAGAGCAGCGCGCGTAGCGCGCTGCCCCGTGTCGGGCTTCGCCCGACTCTATATAGAGCTCTCGATGCAAGGTAGAGCAGCGCGCGTAGCGCGCTGTCCCGTGTCGGGCTTCGCCCGACTCTATATAGTGCCCTAGATGCAAGGTAGAGCAGCGCGCGGAGCGCGCTGTCCCGTGTCGGGCTTCGCCCGACTCTATATAGTGCCCTAGATGCAAAGTAGAGCAGCGCGCGTAGCGCGCTGCCCCGTGTCGGGCTTCGCCCGACTCTATATAGAGCTCTCGATGCAAGGTAGAGCAGCGCGCGTAGCGCGCTGTCCCGTGTCGGGCTTCGCCCGACTCTATATAGTGCCCTAGATGCAAGGTAGAGCAGCGCGCGGAGCGCGCTGTCCCGTGTCGGGCTTCTCCCGACTCTATATAGAGCTCTCGATGCAAGGTAGAGCAGCGCGCGGAGCGCGCTGTCCCGTGTCGGGCTTCGCCCGACTCTATATAGAGCTCTCGATGCAAGGTAGAGCAGCGCGCGGAGCGCGCTGTCCCGTGTCGGGCTTCGCCCGACTCTATATAGTGCCCTAGATGCAAGGTAGAGCAGCGCGCGGAGCGCGCTGTCCCGTGTCGGGCTTCTCCCGACTCTATATAGAGCTCTCGATGCAAGGTAGAGCAGCGCGCGGAGCGCGCTGTCCCGTGTCGGGCTTCGCCCGACTCTATATAGAGCTCTCGATGCAAGGTAGAGCAGCGCGCGGAGCGCGCTGTCCCGTGTCGGGCTTCGCCCGACTCTATATAGTGCCCTAGATGCAAGGTAGAGCAGCGCGCGGAGCGCGCTGTCCCGTGTCGGGCTTCTCCCGACTCTATATAGAGCTCTCGATGCAAGGTAGAGCAGCGCGCGTAGCGCGCTGTCCCGTGTCGGGCTTCGCCCGACTCTATATAGTGCCCTCGATGCAAAGTAGAGCAGCGCGCGTAGCGCTCTGCCCCGTGTCGGGCCTCGCCCGACTCTACAGAGAGCTCGATGCCGGGGCTCGGCCCGCGGCCGTGACCAATGGCCTCCTCCCCGACCAACCTCCCCATAAAACACTCGGGGGTATATATACGTGATCAGGAAAATGTTAATAGCGCGATGCAGAACATTCCAAATTCAAAAAAAAACGTCGTTTGAATTCTTTACTTGTGGCGACGTCGAGCGAGCGGGACAGCAGGCCTAGCCACTTTTTGGGTGCCTTGTTGCCTACTTGGCAGTATGGCTTAGTGTTTTCGTCTGTCCACAAAAACCAAAGTAAAAAAAAAATGGGGGCTTGCTATGAAGGTTTCTAACTCGAATGACGAATCGATATATTTTATATCTATCTCTTTTTTGGAAGCGGAATGAAAGTGACGGATGTAATGAAGTTTAAATGTTCAAAGTTTGTATTAACCCCGAAGAATGAAAAGATGACTTGCGACTAAGCAAAGATACGGAAAATTAAAAAGTTAGTTTTTCTCACTCTCGCTCCAAAATTGCATTTTGCTCACTAGTTTCAATCAGGAAAACCGCCATGTTCGAGTCGCTGACGTGAAAAACTTTATATCTGTCCTATAAATACTTTGAGACAATATTTTAAATTAGCATGTTTGTAGTATTTTCTATGAAAGATACCACACCTGGGGGCCGATTTTTGAATTTGATTATCGATATCTTTGCGACACGTTGCACGCAGAAAGTCGATATTTACCGGTTTTTTAAATTTAATCTAATAAAGCTAAATTATGGCACACTGACGTCGGAACGGTCGGAATTTATATTCCAGTTAAAAATAATAATGAATTGTAGCATATTAAACATTATTTAACGGTTTTTATTATAAAAAAACATGTACCGCTAGTGAATCGGAACGTAAATCTACGATCAATGTTATTATAATCTATGGTGCACACAAACAAACATCAACAGAGGCCCTACCGCGAACCACGAACGAAGTGTTGCCTATATCACACTTACGTACGAATTCACAAGTGCGAGAGAGAGCCAACACTTTGTTCGTGGTTCGCGGTAGGGTCCCAGTTGACAGACATGACAGTGACACTTTATTGGAGTATTTACGTACTCATCCAATTTCTATCAATAGAATTGAATACGAATGGTCAACCGCAGTCGTTTTTGAACTTTCTATCACTCGAATCTCAAAAATAGCATTTCATCGTTTTTATTCATTTTCGAATGAAAGATTCGAGCGTTCGAATCTCAAAAATCGCCCCCCTGACCCGTATTTATTAACGCGCGTTTACTTTCTATCCGGCTCACTCGCGCCAATACGCAAGTACAAGCGGGATGGATAGAAAGAAAAACGCGCGTTAAAGACGTAGCGGCAGCTCAGGGTAAGGCTACGGAAGTGTAGTTTCCAGCTTCACAACTAACTAAACCATGGAGGTTGAAACCCTCGAATAATCCTGGGGCAATTTCTATCAGTCCGAACCTTTGCCCGAGAACCTTAGTCCTATGGATCCCAAGATGCCATATCCGGCCTATTGTGGCGTTGTCCAAACATCAGATCCATTACATCAACACCTGTGCTTCGTGGCCCTTATTACCTACTCCGTAAAGGTGAATTTGTAGTTCCTGTCTTCATTGTCAATTCCTTACTTCGCATAAAAATTGCGTAAGTACATGGACAGCTTTAGACGCATACGTCGTTTTATTTAACTCGTCAATATTGTGCGGTGGTGAACTGATGTATAGCGCCTGTTTTTCATGCGCCCGTTTGTTGCTTCGTATTGTCAATTATTTGTAGCTTCAGTAACAGAAAGTCGTATATTCTATGGACACTAAAGGAATTTGTGCGATTGTGAGATTGTGCCTACATTCGTGTCAAAACGAAGGCTTTTAGTGTCATATCGACGGCTCGAATGTCGGTCTCTGCGTCCTGTTCGTTTGTAGTGACAGAGCTGTCTAAGCAAGATTGGCGGGCTTATTCAACGTTCCATTGTGAGGTGATAGTAAATCGACGAAACCTTGTTTTCTAATGTCGGGTTGGCTGCACCTATAAATGTCTATTAGGAAGCTAACATCTGTGAGAGTTTATGACCGGGGTTGTTCATTTTGCGGCCAATTGACCGATACAGTCAATTAGGTCTATTATAGTGGCTGAACTGCTGACAAATACCTTATTCTCAAACTATGCAATGAAATATTGATGTTATGATCTGCTGCGAATTTTGATGTTTCAGGTGAGGATAGGAGAATAGGTCGTTAATGAAATTTCATACAGCTCTTGCAGGCCTAGGCCAGCAAAATGCTTCAGAAATTAATAAAGTAAGTAATAAGACAAGCGCCTATTATGTAGACACGCTCACAAGAATTAACCTGAAGAAGGAATTATTTGTTACTTTTCAGTTCGCTTAAAACGGCAGTCGTGTTTTTTAATTTTTTAATTATTTTATTTATTCACTTGTAGTAGTAAGCCAACAAACAAAAGACAGCTCGGAATGGCAGCGATTTGAACTTGTTATTTTTTTTTATTCATAGACAATCGAGTGATGTCCCTATTCTTGTGTCTCTCGATATGAAAATATCGTCCGATTGTAACTAAAAAACATAGAGTCTGGCTAACGAAAGCTGAGAATGAGTTTTTTACGGAACTTTTCATATGGCATCACAAGCTGAATTGTCAAACGTCATGTTCTGTCTTTCGTTCGACTTGACATCCATTGCTCGCTTTCCACAATTGCAACGTTTTAAGGTGTTTATGATGAAAAATACTATGAAAAGTAATGTTCGTAAGCTGCTGCGTACTATAATAAGTAAATATAAAGAAAAACAAGAGGAGAAAATCATCGCTTAAAAGGAAAAACATGAGTGTTTACACACGATATCGGTGTTTCTAGGTTAGTACAAAGTACCATTTTGATACTTACTTTTATTCAATAAATTTTCTTGTACTCATTATCTAATATACTATCGACTATAATAGATTTATGTTTGTATTTATGTTAGGTTGATTTAAAATAGTCATTTGTTTTTTTTTACCAGAAGGTCTGGGAGAGGTTGAAGGACTTAACGCTGTCAAAAATACGGTAGAAAAGTTATGCGAGTTGGAGAAGAAAGAAAAAAGTTCGCGAGTATAACTGCCTCAGATTGGAAATCAATGACTGACCATGTCATTCATGTGGAAGATAAGTACAGCGAAAGAGACAATGTCATAAAAACTGCATTAGATGAGTTTATTGTGTGATTTATGTGATATGGCACAAATAGTATGAATCATTAATATGAATCATTGTATGAGTTTTTTAAGTCTGACTTTAATTATTCTGAATAAAAAATATAAATATTTCGTTTCCTATTTATTAAAAATACACACACCGGCAGAATTATATTTTTTTAGTACAGATGGTGCATTTTTAGGCTCTAGTGCGAGAAGTGGATCATTTGAAGTCAGGTTCAAAACTTCGGAGGGCCATCTGTACTAAAAAACGTCGTACGAGACACGTGCAATAACGAAATTCGTAACTTGTGTCGATTTAAAACACTCCCTATCGGTCGTGTTTTAAAAAATCGCCACTCGTTTCGAATTTCAGGTTTTTCGCACTTGTGTCGTAATTTTATAGGTAGTTTTAATCATGATTACACCCATTCTGCGATGATACAATTTACAAATCGTTACTAATATTACCTATACCTATGTCATCATCATCATCATCACCAGCCTATGATAGTCCACTGCTGGACGTAGGCCTCTCCTATTAACTATGCGTATAAACGCATTAGGAGGTAATACCTATGTATAGACATATAATAGTGTTATATCCAAGTGTGAAAATCACTCTGTTTTTCGGCCATAATATGGTATAAAGACTATAATGAT
Organism: Thaumatotibia leucotreta; assembly: GCA_025490895.1. Taxonomy (NCBI): domain Eukaryota; kingdom Metazoa; phylum Arthropoda; class Insecta; order Lepidoptera; family Tortricidae; genus Thaumatotibia; species Thaumatotibia leucotreta. The sequence continues at coordinate 81,351 of JALPQI010001017.1, forward strand.
ATGAAGAGCCGAAAAACATATCAAATTTTAAGCCAATCTGTTTAGTTATTTTCAAGTTATATCATAGGTTCGACACATTACCAAGCTAAAATAGGTACATAATATGTATGTAAAAAGTTAAAACTAACTTGGTGTTGTCGAATCTATGATATAACTTGAAAATAACTAAACAGATTTGCTTAAAATTTGATATGGGATCCATTTAATAACATGGGTCATCATTTAGAGTAGTAGGTACCTACATCACATTGCATTGTGTCATGCAGACAAAGTTGCATGGAACAGCTACGTTATGTACATATATATAATATATTAATTTGGATTGTAATAAATACTGGTACTTTAACAAAATAATTTTAAGTTTTAAATATATTACAAGTATCAAGACTGATTTTCGGGGTGCAACCCAGTGATACCATACTCTATATTTTATTGATTTGCCGCCATTTCTCATTCTCAACTTTCATTTGCCAGACTCTACTGAATTAACTTTTTGTGTCGATGACTGGCTGAAATCTATAGATACCAGAATGCTGACAGCTGTTCCTCCGGAAAAATCGTATATAATGTTAACTTTATATGTGCCAAGTTCTGATGGTGGGTAATGTTGGTCATTGTCTATTGTTTCTGAACGCATTTTCGAACACTTAACGATATTTGTGTAGATAAAATAATTATGAACCGATTCAAGTTAGACCTATTGTATGGATCCTTATGAAACACAGAGGAAGGGTTCAACGGACTTAAAAGCAGAGTTTAATTGCAAGTTTTACCAATATTGATACAAAGGGGTAATAAGAAAAAAAAAAATACACGGACTTTTAATAGTTGCTTTAATACGTAGAACATTTTTTTACCTATACTTGATTTTATTAAGAAAAAAAATTAAAAAAAGTTACATAACTATTATAACTAAGTACCTACTCTACTGTCCAGAATTTTTTATAATAACAATATAAAGCAAATTCTAATTTGGTAAAAATTTAAAAACGGCAATGTACATCGAATAATAACTTGTTTTCGGGCCCTGTAGTTCATTGTTCATAAATTTGTTTGAAGGTCATTTTATCGTGTGATTTTATATCGTGTGGCTTTGGTGAAGAGGAGTGTTCAACTGCCTCGACTAAATGAGAAAGAAAAAATAGAGGACACAAAACACATACTTAACCTTAAATGCAGAAAGGACCCCGGGCCTAAAGTATGGAAAATGTGGTTTCAGTCAAATCTTCTGAAATTTTGATATATTATAGATCTCAGTGCCCTGAATAAAAAACTCTATGGGTGCTACCACGGTTTCCGGGTCCCTTTCCATGTTCTGCTCGATTTTGTACCAGATAACAAAGTAGTACTTAGTTCTACTTCGGGTCAATTTATTTAAACAATTGACATTAGTTTGAACCTTTTTTGTGATAATGCTGGTTAGTTAAACACATAAAACGTCTACATACAATGCCGGCTGACTTCAGCAATCGGCCACAATTAATACAAACACGGGACTCGTTGTTGAACTCAGCCGGCATGTTGTTCATAGATTCTCTGAACGAAATAGCAGATTGAATGTTTTCTTCGTTGTTTTCTGGTAGGTATCCGTCGCCGTGCACGAAAAACAACAGCATTATTACATACGAAGCAATGTCCTCTATTTAAAAGTAGCGCCATATTTTCTAATATTTGAATGAGTTCATATTTTACAATGTTAAGTACCTAGGTATATTATAGAATCACACATTTAGCTATAAACGATAAGTCAATCACGTGCGTATGAAGTTGACATTGTAGACGTATTATGTCTTTAACTAATAAGCATTATCACGAAAAAGTTTCAAACTAATGTCAATTGTTTATATAAATAGACCCGAAGTAGTAGAACTAAGTACCTACTACTTTGTTATCTGGTACAAAATCGAGCAGAACATGGAAAGGGACCCGGAAACCGTGGTAGCACCCATAGAGTTTTTTGTTCAGGGCACTGAAATCTATAACATATCAAAATTTCAGAAGATTTAACTGAAACCACATTTTCCATACTTTAGGCCCGGGGTCCTTTTCACATAATTGTACAGTATAGGTACCTACACTTGCCATCTGCCTTAGCATTATTTACTGGATGCACTTTGAACACATTTATTTTAAACACAAGATTAAATTTCAGTATTATAGGTACCTATCAACCTCTATCATTACTATTGCAAAAATATATTTTAAATAAATTACGAATTTCAATGAAAACAAATAATATATTTTTTTATGTTCCAGAGGTAGGCCATAGATGAAACACAAATTTAGAATTATTCGAATGCAGTGTTGCTTACCCGCGAATTCTCAAAGCCGCTTTTTTCTACTGCCATCGGTAGACAGGCAGAGTATACCTAAACACTATTATGATTATTTTGCGTTTCTATGTTCTAGCGTGTGTACATTTTCGAGTGTTATGTAATATATGAGTAATTATTTGTTTTAGGGACTTTTATGATGCTTTCAATATTGCCGGTGCAGGTGGCAGGTGTAGGTATGTACAATTATGTGAAAATTTCATTCATTTTGTTTTTCTGAGACGGAACACCCGGAACCTTAGGCAACTCGAGAAGCATGTCAAAGTGACACGACTCTCAATCAAATTCATTTTGTCTTGGTTTGTCATGGTTCTAGAAAATCTAGAATGCCGATGGCGTAGGTTTCCATTTGGTTCCATCTAGTCTAGTGCTGGGCTGATGTGGCTACACCTGCCGGTTCTGGTCATGTTTGGCGGCCAGCTCTGCTGCTACGCGTGCTTGGACCAAGGCATGAGAGAAGAACAGAGCCAGCAGTACTGACGTTATCTGAAACGTAAGACAGGATCATTAGTAATCGTGCTAAAACAACCTTATGTTATGTATTTATAGAAGCGGGTATGTCAACTAAAACGTAGTGATTACGTTCTCTATGACTACGAGTATTTTTACAAATGCAAGGTTGTTGCGTGTCAATTGAGGCAATTCTAATCAGTTCATTGTTGACAACCGAGCGGAGTGGACAAAAATGGAAAAAGAGCGTGAAATATGGAGCGGGCATAATGGCACATGTGGCACATGGGCACATGTGGGATAAAAACAAACAATATCTACTTCCAATTCTTTCATAATATTCATGCGGCACAATTTGCTTCGTTTCTGCAACCAATTCTTCACCCAATATCTTCTCTTCCTTTTTTGGTAGCACCACAGAAAGTGCCAAGGCGATACCAATCCTCTGGTGTTTCGACAATACAGGAGGCATTCTCGTGGACGTGCGTTCAGCGGCACTATCAGTTACACACCAAACGGCATCAGGCTAGTGTGTAGAGAACAGCCTAAAATTGGTCCAACCGTCGTGCGATGGGTCACTGTCTAGTGTCTACCTAATTTTCTAAAGCTACCTGAGTCTAACATTAGAATAGAATAGAATATAATAGAATGCTTTTTATTCAGGAACTTAGTACAAAACAGGACTTTAACTAAAAAAATAACATCCCTATTTATTAGAGGACGTGCCACTGAACAAACTGGCAAACAAATAGCTGCAAAATTATGGCTATCCTGCTCATTCTGCTCTTCCATTTCGGCAATATCGGAATGAAACATTTCCTGATAGATGGGTCCGCCGTCCGCCTTGCAGGTCCAATAGAATCCTTCACGTTCTCTGGACTTGAATCCGCTGGATTTTTTTACTGGGGCTGCATAATTACTGTACACGAAACCAATACATTCAATGTAAGAATTGCGTCAAAATATTTAATCCTAGTCCTTTTCCATGAATCAACGTGCAAGTTCCTATTTTACAATGATCCTAATGTTTGACTCATGGAGTTTTAGCAAATTCGTCCCATATTAGGACAATAAGGGTTGATAGCACATCGGCGGTTTCTTTAAAAACAAACTAACCACCTAAAGATAAGTTTTGAAAGCAATTGCAACAAATGTTATCTTTAAACAGATCACGTACTGCCCGCGTTACACTGGAATAGAATCTTGATCTGAATGATTATTAACGGTAAAATCTATTTTTGTGGAATAAAAGTATCATTTGTAGGAAGTTGGCCACTTTCGTTTCCATACATTTTTTTTTCACCAAAGACAATTAAACTTGTAGAAAATGTTAGTCTGAAATGTAATTTTATTTATTCTACTGACAGGGTGGTTGACAGAGTATACACAATTTTATTGCTCATTAAATCGAGCAATATGTTTTAACTGTTTGGCTGTTGAGACCGATTACCTCTTAGTCCTAAAAGAAAATTTTACTTTTATGCTCTAGACTCAAGAGCATAAAATGCGATTTCATGTTAGCTACGCACCACATAAAGGTGCCTTTTATCCTTTAATACGAGCGGGTAAAACGCGTCTTATTCACTTGTGAGGCAAAGTAATCTCTAATTACTATGGCACTGCCTAGTATAAGTGGATCTGTATGACCGTAGTAAACATGTGCAATCGGAGCTCACATGTTAAATTGGAGAGTTCTCATTGGTGACTTTGTAAGCCATTGGCAATATTTAAGTACCTGGAGTGACTCTACTCTACGATTCCTATGGCCCACTACTGCCTAGTATAAGTGGATTTGTATGACCGTAGTAAACATGCGCAATCGGAGCTCACATGTTAAATTGGTCAATTCTCATTGGTGACTTTGTAAGCCATTGGCTAAACTCTACGATTCCTGAGCAATTCTTTTTATTTTTGCCACTAAAATGAAATATGAAAATTTGGGTAAATTTTATACTATTTCTGCTCAGAATCACGAGCTGATTGATCACTGCCAAAAATTTCATACATATTTCGAATATCCTCTTGTGTTACCGCCATAGAAGGTGTATGGAAATTAGTAATACAATAGGAAAAAAAAATCATGGGACACTTTTTTTTCGACGGAAATGTAATCGGCTCGTGATTCTGAGCAGAAAATATAGTATAAAATTTTCCTAAAATTTCATATTTCATTTTAGTGGCAAAAATAAAAAGAATTGCTCTCCTATGGCCCACTACTGCCTAGTATAAGTGGAAGTTAACACGTTCCCTGTGCATACATCACATGTGATACATTTGAAGGTATTGATTATACGTGAATGTAGCGTATATGATGACCCTATTTAAATATAAGGATAATTTTTAATTTGCACGTACGAGCTAATCTACGTTAACTTACTCGCACGTATCAGCTGTAAAAAGTGACAATTTGATAAAATTTGGTATTGGCGGACTTTTAATACTGTTGCCAGGTTATGCTTGAAATTGTGTGCGAGAATTTGCACGTGAGAGGTGACACTATCGATTTTAGCTGCACAGGGAACGTGTTAATTTACATTTGGATGAGATTTGTAATCATAATTCCTCGCGATAGTGAGGGGAAAAAAGTTGAATTACACTTGGCGGCAAAGTTTGTTCCACTCTCGTGCCTTGAGACCTTCGCAATGCTCAGCTCTCAATATTGGCACGACAGTTAAACAAAAACTTTGCCCCCTTGTATAGTAAATAACTACCTATTTATCGGGCTGATAATGTTTTGCTTGCTTTTACGGACACTATAATAGTACATTTCCTAACTAGTGCGGGAAAACTTTTTTTCGGCGAGGGTGAAAGTTGGAGCCCGAGTGAAACGAGGGCGACAATCACCCGAATTAAAAAAAAGTTTTTGCTCGTGTAAGGGACGATTTTTTTCATAACAAGTGCGTCAAAAAGAGAAATTACTGCGCGCGAAGCGTGCGCAAAGTTCGATTTTGCGCACTAGTTAGGAAAACTTGTTTTTAGTGTCCGTAAAAGCCGTGGCCAACTTACCAAGGTACCATTAGCCTACTTTAATTTCTCTGCCCTTACCGTTGTTGTGACGATGAAGATCATGGACACGAAATAGGCCCTCAACAAGACGTCATCGGGGCGTTTATAGGGCAAATTGCCCAACACTCCCAGGTGCACCACTTCAGCCAGCAGCAGCACTGCCATCGCCGACGTGTACTGCAAGCAAGAAGGCATCGCAAACGGGATAAGGGATTAGCGATGTAAGATGCAATCGTACCCGATTAAGCGATAAGTCACGTGACCATTATAATGTACGTAAATGGTCACGTGACTTTTCGTTCAAATGTCATTCTCATACATTTATTACTTATCTTATCGATTATTGTATACAATTGCAGCATGGCGTCTTGGTTAGGACCCTTTGCAAGGCGATCACGAACCTAACTAATTTTATTATTATTATTTATTGAATTACTTGACACAATTTTAATTAAAATAATACAATATCGTCCCACAAAACTATTACAACAGTTTGACTGTGGGAGCGGCAGTCTCTTAATTAATTGTTTTGACAGGGTTTTATTCGAACTGATTGTACTTAATAATAACTACCACTAAAGACTTTATTCAAATTATAAAGATAAGATTAAATATCTTGGGACATCTTGCACAAATAGACCTAGTCCCACGGTAAGCTCAATAAAGGCTTGTGATAAGGGTACCAGGCGACAATATAGTATACATATATCAAGTATATAATATATAATAGATAGATACATATAGATATGTACTTAAATACATAGACAGCCATGACAAAGGAACAAATATTTGTGATAAATAAATACACAAATAATGCCCTCGCTGGGATTCGAACCCGGAACCTCCAGCGTCGTAGGCAGGGTCACTACCAACTAGGCTACGGAGGCTGAAGATTATAAATGTGAAACGGTAAAAAAAAAAGTTGAATCAACTTTTTCTTGTCTTTTAGCTCGCCAAACGAAGACTTCGGTCTGCTTGTGAACGGAAATAATTCGTGTATGCGAATTTTGACATATTCGTTGTACAGAATGGTATTTAATTCACATAACAAAAGTGCTGATAGGTGGGATACAGCTAACATGCTAACAGGGTTTGAAACATGTTCGAATAGTTTAACAATGTTGAGACTGACCACAGTTTCACATTTTGGGAGGTCTTAAAGATAAAGTATTAAGAGTTTGATCTTATCCTTACAATGTTAAGTTTTATCCGGTTCTGTGTGACGGCTCCGCAGCAGCCGACCAATGACAGGCTGATAATGACGAGGCCGACCACAATACACACGATGAACCCTACGGCTGCGCCGGCCACCACCGCGCTTCCCACGCCGAAGGCGAATAGGAAGAGACCGAAGCCGACCTGAAAAAGAGCACGGGTTAACTTGGCCACGATTGCAGGGTCGCGTTTTATAAAGTTACAATTTACAATTTCGCTGTTTGCCTCTCTTTCTAGCCAATATGTGCGTGCGTTAGAGAGGCAAACAGCGAAATTGTAAATTGTAACTTTATAAAACGCGACCCAGGCCTAGCCAAGATTCGGCAATCGGACGTATTTATGCAAAAAGGATTCAAAGACCCTTAAATGCATAGAGATGTATATATGCATCATGTATTCTTGACTCTATTGACAGCATGTCAGAATTCAAATTTGAATAAAACTTTGTCAAGGTCATGCATTGAAGGGTTAACTTGATTATTTTGACTTAAGGTGTTAATTAGAATGAAAAATTCTTGTGGGTTGGTTCCTTTTTGCATAAATATGTACGTCCATTATCGTATACGATATGCGATAAGACACGTGACCATAGTAGTGTATGGAAATGGTCACGTGACTTTTCGTTCGAATAATTCTCATACATTTATTACTTATCGCTTGTCGTATACGATTGCAGAATGTAAGGTGCCCGGCTAAATGACTTACTAACACACCCGTTCTTCTCTAACATTCTCTTGCACTCGTTCTGCGACCATATAAAACATGGACGTCTAACGCCAGCTCAAAAATGCCCCCAAAAACAATTGTTCAATTGTGCCAATATGGGTAGGACATAGCGTTTTTGTTAACACCGCGCATATTTCGGCGCAACATCTTTGACAAAATGTTTATAGAATATAGCCAATCAAAACTTTGATGGACCAATGACTACTATTTTTAAATGGCGGTTTAAGTTTTTATAGGTTAATATTGAAATTCATTGCCATGATGCATTGAGGGGGAAATTTAGGACAGTTATTGAAAGGCAATTTACTATGGCGTGCGGCTTCCATGTTTTATTTATTAATCAAACTTACCAACCCCGTAGCAAACGCGCCGAGCATGGAGTTCAGCATGGCCAGGGTGCTTAGACAAGTTGCCAATCGCTATTGCTTAGTCGTCAATCGTAAACGAAAGGCAGCTAACTGTCTTTGCCGCACTGATATGAAAGAGTGACAGAGAGGGAAAACTACGATACGCTACTAAGCGCTAGCGATTGGCAACTTGGCTAAGCATCCAGTGCGTGCCGCAGCGACGAGTCGCGGTAGACCCCGCAGCCGCCAAGCGCGGAGCCGACTACGTGAATCCGGCGAACTTATGCGAGAGGGAGTTCCGATATCGGTATCTCGCTTCAACTCATTGAGTCGCTCGCCGCAGTCGCTGGTCGCGCAAAACGCATACCCCCTAAATCGGTTTCTCTTTCCTCAAAACACTGAAAATAAATTTCAGTTCATTCATTCCTGTATAGTTCGGGAAATATTATTTGACCGACTCTTATCTCACTTACGACCTTTTGTTTTGCGTCATTAACAATAGAAAAGTGCTAGACTGCTGATTATCTAGTAAGTTAACGCAAAACAAAAGGTCGTAAGTAAGATAGCAGTCGGTCAAATTATATTACTCGAACTATAACTGCAACGGGTGCCGACTTTCATGCTATTTTCGTTTCCATGAATGAAAATTACGTTTTTTTTTTATGCGATTTAACTTGCTATTGCCTTATAAACATTTTTTCATAAAATTAACTTACGGAACGGAAAAGCAATACATTATTATCAACTTACTGTCTGACTAAATTTTTTTATAGCAATTTGTATGGGAATATCCATTGAAAGTCGGCACGGTTCCTATTACAGAAATGAACTGATTTCTTCCAGTGTTTTGGGGTTAAAAAAACCGATTTAGGGGGTATGCGTAATTAATTTCTAAAATTCGTAAAATATGGGACACCCTACTGTCCAGCCCTGCTTTCTATCCGACTCTATTTTGAATTAACCACAGAACAGAAAAAACATTTTATTATTCCGTGGAATTAACAGGCATCGAACTTTACATAATCGTGAATCGCCTAATCGCCTAATATACTTGAATTTTAAATATTAAAATTCAAGTGAAGCAATGTATGCATGGAGGCGATATTAAGATTGAACTTTAATTATGAATAATTAATCAAGTTAGTTAGTTATTGCCGTGTGGTGACGGCAGTAAGAATACATTTGTCACCACCCCAACTCCTCCTGCGGGTGTCGTAAAAGTCGACTAAGGGATTGAAGTGTCACTGACTACTATTCGATAAAAGATTGATGATGGGCAGCAGCGTCATCATAGTGGACACATTACTGCGATCGCCAAGCCGCTTGCCCAGCGTGGCGATTAACTATGGGCATTTACCTCCTAATGCGTTTATACGCATAGTTAATAGGAGAGGCCTACGTCCAGCAGTGGACTATCATAGGCTATTGATGATGATGATGATGAATCAAGTTAGCCCAAAATCTACAGTAGGTAACTATACCTCGCAAGCCATTTTGGAAAACGCTGTTTACATTATATTTACTTATGTAAATATGTAGGTACTTCAATCTTATTAAACTTGAACCCGTTTTCCTAAACACAGCCCTGTGGCTGTACATTTTCTGTAAATGTAGTTACCTATATTTGAACAAAAAAAATGATAAATGTATTTAATTACATATGTTCTTAATGACGTATTAAAATGATAAATAAAATCTAATTGTAGTACATAATTGTTTTCAATGTTACCGGGAAATAAAAATTCGCGAAATACCTAATTTTAGAACTCGTAATTTTACACGACTTCTCTTTAGTTCTACTAAAATATTTTGCGTGTGTGTTTTACCAATGTAAAAGCTAGGTTCTTATCTTACCTAAGTAGGTAAATCCTATACCTACCAAAAATTACATGAAAAATGGAAAATATATTAACATGATCCTGATCGACTGATAAGTACCTAATTATTTATTTTCTTAAATATAATTAAACACTGTATTGGTATATTGTTATCTCCTAAAACACGAGTGTTAAAGAAAATCTAGGCCGAGATAATAATAATATAATATATATTTTTTTTATAATAAATCACAGAGTGCCTCTCTGTGATTTATTATAAAAAATAAATAAATCACAGAGTACCTCTCTGTGATTTATAATAGGTAGATTTAGGTAGGTATTATAGAAAATGTGAAGTAATCTCTGTGATTTATTAGTACATTGTGATGACTCGACTTAGTATTCCGCTTACCGACCGTGATGCATACAATGTTTTTCATCACACTTGCCAACAAAAAAATAAGTTTTAAGACATAATATTATTAAAAAAAATATATTATTAAATGACGTACTGACATTTCTATTACTTCCTAGGGAATTTCACTTTTCTATTACTCCCGCTACGCACGCAAGCAATGGCGTGCTTAGACAGCAAGTGTGATGAAAAATAATATAAAAAATATGAAATAAACCGTAACAAAAGAAACGCAAAAACCCTCAACTCAGGATTTTTACGTTTCATTTGGTGGATAAAACGTAGATTTGACTCACCCCGTTGAAAGAATTTAAAATAAGAAAAACGGTGACAAGATGATTTCTTGTGTCCGATCTCATGTTGTTTAATTTCTTGCACGTTCACGCACTCGTCAACTTTACTAGGTACTGGTACTGTGCGGCTTATTTGGTTTGAATTGTTTAGCTTTGTCCGTTTCAGCACATTCGAGTCCGACTCTGAAGAGGGCGAGTGCTGAAGTCTCTGTTTGTCTCTATCAATCGTGTATCAAGGTAAGTATAGTTAGAAGTGACAGTTATACATAACATAATCAACTTGTGTGCTCAACGAAACGATAATTAGGCAAGTTGAGCTGTTCTAGGTATCGCATTGCGTTGTTATTATAAAAGTCTGTTGTTTATAAACCTTCTTCTACACTTTAGTTAGTGAGATTCCTAACTAAAATGAGTTTTTTGCGTGGTATGATATGATGCAATAGAAGTTTCACAATAATCACTTAAACAACATGTCAATTTGTGGTATGTGCATTATGCAGTACTTTGTCAGCCTCCATAGCCTAGTTGGTAGTGACCCTGCCTACGAAGCTGCTGCTGAAGGTTCCGAGCTCGAATCCCGGCGAGGGCATTATTTGTGTATTTATTTATCACAAATATTTGTTCCTTGGTCATGGCTGGTCTATGTATTTAAGTATCTATTATATATGTCGCCGCTTAGTACCCACATCACAAGCCTTTATACAAGCCATATTTATTTATTATTATTTACGCTCTCTCCCCTATATTTAATTATAATCTTGGTTCGTAATAAAAATAAAAATATATTATTTACGTATATCTAACATTCAACTCGCCCTAGTCTATCTATACAAATCTACTCTCCTCCCCATTCTTGAACTGAACCGACTGAGTATGACCCCTGTTTTTTTTATTAAAAAAAATACTGTGATTGGTATCCGGCACGTGTGTTGTATGCCTTAGTTGACATTTCTCAGAATACATACATACCGACTCTATTCACGAAACAACAACAAGGTTTTGTTTTAAATATACCTACCGGAAGAGTGTGTTATAATAATGTTCTATTTAAATACATACATACCTACGTGTCTACCAAAAAAAAAACAATGCAATACGAGTATTGCGATGTAGAACATTCCAAATTCGAAAACGTACCTACACGTACAGTCGACGTCAAAATAGTACATTTCGATGCAAGTGCAAAACATTTTTTTTCGACGAGGGTGAAATTTGGAGCCCGTTTGAAACGAGGGCGACAATCACCTGAGTTAAAAAGAAGTTTTTACACGTGTATCGAACGACTTTTTTCATAACAAGTGCCTTAAAAAGAGAAATATACGTGCGCTAAGTTTAGTACTTTTCCGCACTAGTTAGGAAAATATCATTATACAGTTCAGGCGCTAGGCGCTAGTAATACATTATGGTACAAGTGCGATAAAATGAAGATCGAAACGAGTGGCGACAAAATTAAAACATGACCGAAGGGAGTGTTTTTAATCGACACGCGTTACGAATTTCCATTTTGCACGTGAACCGTACAGCTTCTAGTACAGATGGCTCTTCGAAGTTTCGACCTGAGGGCCTAGTGTAGGTAATAACTTATAAAAAACGTCATTTGTCTGAAATGGCGATGAAAAACGTTAACACGATCGATACGTTTTTATAAGTTATTACCTACACTAAGGCCCTCTGACAAAAAATTAATCACTTCTCGCACTGGTCTTCTCGCAAAGTCGCCATCAGATATATCGGAGCGGCCACGGTGCTCAAGAATATCTGAACATTCTGAATATGCACCCTAAAGGTGAATTTACACCAAACGAGCGAATGCTCATTCTGTCCCCCACTCTACGAAATCAACGAATTTCGACGAATTACGTAGTGTATAGGTGGCAAACGAACAGACGAATCGCCTGATGGAAAGCGATTAACGTCGCCCATGGACACCCGCAACACCAGAGGCGTCGCAAATGCGTTGCCGGCCTTTAAGATGGGAGTACGCTCTTTTCTTGAAGGTTTGAAGGTCGTATCGGTCCGGAAACACCGCTTGTGACTGTTCGTTCCAAAGTTTAGCTGTGCGAGGCAGGAAGTTACGAGAAAAACGCACAGTTGAGGACCGCCAACCATCTAAATGGTGAGAATGAAAACATTGTCGCGTAGGGCGGTGGCGGAAAGAAGCGGCAGGTATTAATCCGAACAACTCCTCGGAACACTCCCCGTAGTACATGCGATAGAAAATGCAGAGCGAGGCCACATCTCTACGCAGCGCCAGGGTATCAAGCCGATCAGAAATACGTTGGCAGTTGACAACTCGAGCTGCTCTCCGTTGGATGCGGTCTAGAGGGAGAAGCTGGTACTTAGGTGCCCCTGCCCAAAGATGAGAGCAGTATTCCATATGCGGGCGAACCTGCGCCTTGTAAAGCTGTAGGCGGTGGGCCGGCGTGAAGTACTGCCTCGATCTATTGAGCACACCGAGCTTCTTCGAGGCCAATTTGGCCTTACCCTCTAAGGTGGACGCGGAACTGGACATCACTCGAGATGTCAACACCAAGAATTCCAATACTGGCTGTGGCAGATAGGGAAGTGCTCTCGAAACGGGGTGACGCGACAAACGGAAGTTTTTTCGCGGTGAACGCGCAAACCTGTGTCTTTGTAGGGTTAAATCGGACCAAATTAAGCCGACCCCAATCTAAGACTTCTTTTAGGGAGGTCTCAATTTCAGATACAAGTTTGTTCCGGCTCTCAATGACGTTTTCCCGGGAAATATTAGCACGGCCGGTGTAGGAGGCATCACCCGTACTATCATCCGCATAACAATGAATGCCGCTAGTATGCAACATGTCATTAATATGCAGGAGGAATAGCGTGGGTGATAGCACACAGCCTTGAGGGACACCAGCATTCACAGACATTGAGTCAAGAGCATTCACCGTCAACAACGACCTTAAATGCTACATAGATTAAATCTAACTAATCTACTTAACCTAACCTATATCTAAGATTGGCCCTTGTGGCATTGTACCGAGGATGCTGGCGGCATTTCCTAGTACTGGTACTTTCCTGGATCCGGCCTCTCTTAGGCTCGCAACCGGCCTGAGACTCAGGGCCGCGGTATGTACCCCTCACTTATGCTGTTGTGGCACAGACGTGGACCGACTGGGACACCACGGACTAAGTTGTCAAAAAAGCGCAGGCCGTATTTCCAGACATGCGACGCTTAACGACATAATCCGCAGGTCTCTTGCCACGATCAACGTACCTGCTCTTCTTGAGCCTACTGGTATTATTAAAGATGATGGTAAGAGACCTGATGGTGTGTCTTTGGTTCCTTGGAGCTTGGGACGGATGTTGGTATGGGATGCTACTTGCGTAGACACCCTGGTACTGTCCCATCTTCAACGAACTACGTTTAAGGCAGCCGCTGCGGCTGAAAATGCCGAATTTTTAAAACGTAATAAATATAAGAGCCTCGGGAAAGAGTACGATTTTGTACCGTTTGGCGTAGAAACTTTAGGTTCCCCAGCGCACGCAAATTGTTTGCTGAGATCGCGAAACGTCTGGTTGATGTAGGTAACTAAAGACCGAAGAGCTGGCGACTTCCTCGCACAACGCATCAGTATTGCGATACAGCGAGGAAATGCCGCCAGCATCCTCGGTATTACAATGCCACAAGGGCCAATCTTAGATATAGGTTTGGTTAAGTAGATTTTCATATATAAAATTCACTCAAATCTTTTAAATTTACTTTCACTTGACATACAGTCGATAAAAAATGTGGTCTATCACTTTTCGACTCTATTTAGGGTAGGTAATAAAGTCGAAAAGTGGTAAACCACGTTTTTTGTTGACTTTACCTATGGTAAGAGTATGTATGGCAAAACAGGTCAAAGTCCGACGTGTACGTTGTCAACTGTTCGATTATATTTTAATATAAATATGTTTGAGTCTCACGTTAGTAGTAGAGGTCCAAATGGAAAAAATTGTGCGCTGCGAGTTACAGTCTTGTAATTTTTACCAGAGCTAGAAGGTGTAAAAATAAATATTTTTAGATGTGGAGGGAAAACCAATTCCCCCCCTGAACGAGGGGGGAGGGGGGTGAATGTGCAAACGGAAGGGTTATGTTTAAAATTTTTTCGTCTAATATTTAGGCCTACTAGGGTAAGTTCTCCAGTGAATGAACAAATCCAGTGAACGAACAAAATACAAGTTTTTTTCGTAAAATAAGTTTTCTGTACATTTCTACTACGCGTTATATTTTTTTATCGGGTAGGAATATTATTTGACAAGTTCTGGTAGCACTTACATCACCTCATATGCATCAGTGTCCAAGTGGAGATGATCTAAAGTAGGCACGTTGCGCCGGTTCGTTTTTTATATGGAGGTGTTATAAGGATTGAGGTAAGCTTACGTCGTGTTTAATGTGTTATTGTGTGCGTTTCGTGCGTCTCCCAGGTACAGTGCGTGTTTTTTGAAACCGGAAGGTTATGATTATGCTATTAAAGTATAGTTTAATGTGATTTCGTTTCAAATAGTGGCTTTGAATCCAGTGTTCTATAACTAGAACTCAAAATGGCTTAAACCTAGTGACCGAACGGGGGAGTTCATTCACTGGAATTGCGTGATTTATTCTTTGTTCCATATCTTACGTTTTAGTGGTTGATATAAGATTTGGTTTTCTTTGGATTTAATAGAAATATGCTGTCTAGCAAAGGGCCAGTGTTCGAACAATACTTGATATACTCAATTTTTAAGGAACTACCACAAACACAGTTAGTTCATTAATTGGATTGCGAAAACCAGTGAATGAACTAAATCATTTATTTCGTATTTTGTCTGGTTTTAAGACATGGAAAGGTTAAAAAAATCGTATAAAAAATTCCAATATGACCAAGAATCTCTCGACAAACCTCTAAAAGCTGTTACAACTAGTGAACTATCAAGTGCCAGTTTTAATATCTCAAAATCAACGCTATTCAAATCACCGAAATTGTCCAAAATCATGCCACTAAAGAAACAAACATAGACAGATCTTTGGTATTCAAAGTATTCAAAAGTATTCAAGTAGCACTTCATATGCAGAATGAGCCCAGTTTACTTTTTAACGAAAGCGACGTATAATGTCACTCTTCAATGGTAACTACTGAAGAGTTAATTGAACCTTCCCAGAATACGCAGAAATGTGGAACTGTAATTGATGTCGTTTAATTATGTTTATATTTATTATTTCTCAATAAAGTTCAAATTAAATTATCGAATATTACTAGCAAAATAGAGTACTTTTTGCATTTTAATACATTTTTTTAAGGTAGTTCATTCATTGGTTTCATTTGTTCATTTAATAGAATTTTGTGTTCATTCACTGGTGATTTTCCATTTTATCCCCTACAGTCAGCTTTAATTTAAAACTGTGTAGCACTAATGCAAAATAAAATTTATTTTGGAAAACTACATTAGTGGTTTACTCTATAAGAACATTCATATTTAAACTTCAATATTGCTCCCAGCCACAAAAAATAAATTAAGTTGAAAATTTCCTTAAGTGTTCATTCACTGGAGCACTTACCCTATTCATTGTTTGGTATCATTTTCATATAAAACAGACACGGGGAATTCATTTTTGATAATAAACATGAGGATTTTCATATATAAAAAAAGAATAATTGGTATAAAGGTAAAATAATCACCGTTTTTATTTTGATTGTTGCGTTATATAAGTATTACCAAATAAATATATGAAAATAAAAAAAATACTAAAAGATAGCATATTTATTGTAGTTTTTAAAAATATATACTTTTTGGACCTTTCCATGCAAAAATAAGTTGTAAAAAAATATTACCTGTCGCGTACCTCGAATAAAAAAGGGACGTTGCTTTGACTTATTGTTGACAGTACGTTTCTACTGCGGGAATTTAGCGATTTTGCGTAAACAAAATACTCCATAATGTCTGTTAGGGCAAATTGCATCAATCTGGGTTAACCAAGCACCCCGGGTTAAACGTTTATTTCACACGGAATTTGATAATCGTGAGTAAGTGACTGACCCGGCGCTATACAGAGGATATCCGAGACATCAGCCTATGTGATATTAGAATGGCTCTTGAACAGCTCAAAAATAACAGGGCGTCTGGGGAAGACGAAATTATAGCTGAGCATCTGAAGCCAGGTGGTAAACCAATCCTTATGGCCCTTAAGAAGTCGTTCAACTCCGGAAGGGAGAACGCCTTAGGCATGGAACAAAAGATGGTGGTACTGTTCTTGAAAAAAGGTGACAACGCCTTATTGAAGAACTACCGATCCATCTCACTTCCGAGCCATATTTATAAGATGTTTTCAAGAGTCATTACGAATCGTCTTGCATGCAGGCTTGATGACTTCCAGCCTCCCGAACAAGCCGGTTTCCGAATTGGCGTTTCGTAAATGTTATACAGAAGACCGAGGGTAGGTATAACCTGCCCCTCTGTTTCGCGTATAGCTTTTGTGGATTACGATAAGGGGGGTTTCCATGACGTACTAATGCGGTTCAATTTAGGTCGAGAGAAAGAGACAAGGCTATACGAGTCGTGTATCACTGCCCCTTTCCCACAACCTAAACTGAATCGTATTAGTACGTCATGGTAACCCCCAAGGCCTTCGATTTGATCGAAACTCTGGGCGTACTGCAGTCTCTTTGACGATACCAAGTAGACTACCGCTATTTCGAAATGTTGAGGTGTTTGTACGAAAGCGCCACTATGTCAATCCGACTCCAAGACCAGAGCTTGAAACATAATTATACTGCAGCGGGGAGTCAGGCAAGGAGGTGTCATCTCCCCTAATCTGTTTGCCGCTGCACTGGAAGATGTCTTTAAATCTGGACTGGAAAAGATGAGTATCAACATAAACAGCGAGTACCTCACTCACCTTCGATTCGCTGATGATACGGTGGTCTTGGCTGAGACCTTAGAAGATTTCAGTACGATGCTTGCTGACCTCAGTAGCGCCTTCGAGCGAGTTCGTCTTAGGATGAACATGGATAAGACGAAAACTCCCGTTACAATCGGAGACTAAACTCGAAGGTGTAGACGACTATAATATACCTAGGACAAGCTACCCAGTTAGGTAGGTCCAACTTTGAGTAAGAGGTCAATCATCGAATCCGACTAGGTTGGACAGCGTTTGGGAAGCTACGACACATCTTTTCGTCCAATATTCCGCAGTTCTTGAAGACAAAAGTATTTGATCAGTGTGGCAACACACACTGATCAAAGATTTAAAAGAGTGATGACATACGGTACTGAAACGTTGTCGCTTAGAATGGGCCTCATAAGAAAGCTTAAAGTCACCCACAGGGCAATGGAGAGGGCTATGGTGGGAGTCTCTCTGCGAGGTCGTATTAGAAGACGATCCGCAGCAGAACCAAAGTATAGCTCCATAGCTCTCCGAATCACTAAAGTGGCAGTGGGCGGGGCACATTGTACGTAGAACCGATGGCCAATGCGGCGGCCTCGCAGGTGGAAGGCACAGCGTGGGTAGGCCCCCCACAAGGTGGACAGTGAAGGTCTCAGGAGTCCGCTGGATGCGAGTGGCGCAGGACCGATCATTGTGGCAATCTTTGGGGAAGGCCTATGTTCAGCAGTGGACGTCTTTCGGCTGATATGGTAATAATGATGATTTATGAAGTAAACGTTTAACAATTGATTGTCAAATTCAATATGATATAAACTTTTAACATGGGTGAACTGGGTTAGTTGTTTAGTCCCGGTTAGTGAAAATTAACTTTATCGTCTTTGGTAATGAGAACATTACCTAATGACACTTGTAAAAATGATTACCCATTCCGATTCATATGATCAGATACTATATAATATATCATACATGTGATCAGATAGACCAGATATATTATATAATATACACGCGGTATACAATAATCGATAAAATCTAAAAATAGAATCTGTTCAAATAAAATTCTTAATAATCTTAGGTTAAATAAAAAAAGAAGATCAGTAAATATTCAATGTACTTTCATATCAATAAATATTTACAATTGTTATATGAATAATAATATGCAAGTAAAAAAATATGTATAATCTATGAGCAGTTGCCGGCACAAGTCTCTTTTTTGAGATTACGCGGAGGTTTTTGTTGGAGGTACGCGTCAGAGATTTTTTTTTTCAGAGACTTTTTGTATGAAAGACTACTAAATGTGTATATTTTAAAAAACTGCAATAATTATGCTATCTTAGACAATTTTTTTAAATTGGATAAGTTTGTATTTTAATACTTAAATGACGCTTAAATTAAAATAAAAACGGTAACTTTTTTACTTTTACTCCAAAAAATCTACATTTTTATATTAAATTGCTCATGTTTATGATAAAAAATGGATTCATCAGGGCCGTTTTACAAGAAAATGATACCAAACAATGCATAGTAGGCCTTATTAATTAGTAAAAAAATATTAAACGCAACCCTTCTGCATGCACCCCTCCCCCCGCGCTCAGGGGGGGACTTGGTTTTCCCTCCACATCTAAAAATAACTATTTTGAGATCCTCTAGCTCTGGTTAAAATTACATAACTGTAACTCGCAGCGCACAATTTTTCTCAACTTTGTATGGACCGTGACCCTTACTATAGTTATAATTTTAATTCAAAAATCCGTGATTTCATTCTAAATTCATGGTATCAATTTTTCGTCTCTGTCTAATTAGTGACGTTTTGTTAGAATAGCAGAGACATGCTCGAATGAGGGTTTTCTCGAAAACGTATGCCACTAGTTGGCGCCACTTAGCCGTAAGGTCCCGCTAAGAAACCGCTAAGAAACACCCTCAATGAGGGTTTTCTGAAATGACGTTCACCAGCAGGGCAGGGCGGTAGCACTGAGGGGTCAGGTCCAGAAACTTGTCTAAATTCTCAGAGCACCTTTAGTTTTGTGTTCAAATGTTTTGTATGGGTTATAAAAATTATAGAAAAAAATAAATATCCCTTCTAGTTATTTTTTCTTTGGATCTGGATAATTGTGTTTCTTAGCGGGACCTTACGGCTAAGTGGCGCCAACTAGTGGCATACGTTTTCGAGAAAACCCTCATTCGAGCATGTCTCTTGTCCCTCAGTCTTCTGAAGTTGTCATTGCTGTTAGGCAGTATGGTTTAGTTCTTACGACTACGACAAGGCCTGAAAAAAATATTGTCATTGTTGTCATTGTCAAGTCAATGTCATTGTCAATCAAAATATCAACTAACCTAACCCATCAACTGTTGATTCTCTGATAATACTAACTTTGCTGTTGATATTTTATACTTTTTAATCAGTTAGTAGAAAGTGTCGTCGCTAAAATATCCTATTTCGTAGATTATAAGGTACCTGAAGCAGTTTTGTTAAGATAATAAGTGTGCGTCGTCGAAATAACGCTTGTGGTTTTAGTATTGTGTAAACTGAAGTCAGGTCGCTGAGCTGAGCTGAATTGATGTTGCCGGTGAGACATACAACTGCCAACAGCGTATCTATTTTATTAGTTTTAATTTGAACCTCTAAACTTAGTGATGCCCCCGATACCGCGGCAGACCAAACAAGCGATGGCTAGGTGTCGTGAAGGCTGTCATGACCGTAAACTGGGCTTGAAGATCCTCAGGATGGCGCAAAGTTGGAGAAAGGTAGTAAGGGGATGGTAGAAGATGAAACATAGTGATGTTATAACATTCAGTCATTCTATGCACATAGGATTGCCAAGTCGCCAACCCTATCAAATATAGTTATACTAGCGACCCGCCCCAGCTTCGTACGGGTACTATACCTATATAAAAACCTTCCTCTTGAATTACTCTACCTATTAAAAAAAACCTCATCAAAATCCGTTGCATAGTTTTAAAGATTTAAGCGTACAAAGGGACATAGGGACAGAAAAAGTGACTTGATTTTATGCTATTTAGTGATAAATATCTTGGGACATCTTTCACACAAATCAACCTAGCCCCACAATAAGCTCAATCAAGGCTTGTGATGTGGGTACTAGGTGATGATATAATAGATAGAAACATAGATACTTAAATACATAAACAGCCATGACCAAGGAAAAAATATTTGTGATAAATAAATACACAAATAATGCCCTCGCCGGGATTCGAACCCGGAACCTCCGGCTTCGTAGGCAGGGTCACTACCAACTAGGCTACGGAGGCTGACAATCAACAATCACAAGACACAATCTTACACATATCAATCAATCCAAAGTTTAACTCAATGAAGGCTTTTGTTATTGAGTAGGTAGTACTGGAATAGTATGTCACCATAACACCACCTACCGTCTGTCCAAAAGCCTAACCACCACCTAAAATCCAAAAGCTTCCAATTATGGTCCAAAAGTAAATTGAATATCTTTGATTAGGTGTCATTATTATATTTATAGTGTAAAAGTGTGTACAGTAGTTTGTTCAGCATTTCTGAGGCCAAAAGTCCTAACAAAAACTTACTTGGACAAAACTGTAAAGTAGTCTTATGCTTGATTTGTTTATTGTTTATGTTAAAAAAGTAGGTATGCGGTATCCCTTAATTTTACATTTGTGTATGTACCGTCACCATGTGGTGACGGCAGTTTGAATCTATTTGTCCCTACTCCAAATCTTCCCGATGGTGTCATTACTACTGCGATCGCCAACCTATTTGCCCAGCATGGCGATTATGGGCATTTCCCTGCTAATTTGTTGATAAACATAGTTGATAGGAGAGACCTACGTCCAGTAGTGGACTGAGAGAGGTCTAATAACATGATGTAAGTGGGCATTTTCACTTCTAGAGACACCCAATTAGCTTAACTCTCACAAAAAAGTTAACTTCGATGTCAGCTTTGTAACGACAATTAAGCATGAATGTTACCACTTTATTCGTGTTTTTATATTGCATATACGCGTATTCTTTGTGGATTAAATAAATAAAAAAAAAATATTTTTGTTAATATTTAATGCTTAATGTCGTTACAAAACTGACATCGAAGTTAACTTTTTTGTGAGAGTAACCTGTTTCACAATCTCCAATTAAAGCTATATGTCAGATAAAAACTAACACTATCTCTTTCTTTCACCTGGAAGAATAAAGAGAGCGTGTTATTTTTATCTGACAGATAGCTTTAATTGGAGATTGTGAAACCGGCCCTTAAGCTAATTGGGTGTCCCTAGAAGTGAAAATGCCCAAGTGGGCAAAATTCTTTTTTCGTTGTCTTGTTTCATACATTCTCTGTCACTCTTTTAGTTGCTCTTTCGAATAAGTATACACGATGATTCTTAATCCGTGATCAGGAGTAGAAAAACATTAAAATTTAGCCAAAATTAAATTTATTCGGCGAGGTCTCAAGTTATTTCTTCACTGTTTAATTAATTAAAAGTGAAAACCTAATTAAAACAAATTACCACTTAATACATGGTCATCCTACAGTATAAAGTTTAACTACGATACGTCAAGTGCCATCAGTATGGCGGGAAACGGGAATTCGACGGATCTTATGTCAATAAAGACTTCTATCTACTCATTATCTTATCAGTGCAACACATCAAAGACTGGACAGATAAATATGTACTTATTACTAGTTATGTATATTTTTGATCGCCTATAATTTCATTCTTCTGTACCGTATGATATGACCTATGTCCTATAACATCACAGTATGTAACTTTTTAGCTTCATTTTATTTGTACCATCACTTTTATTTCCGTTGTATGTAACTGTTTAGCTTCATTTTAATTGTACCATAACTTTTATTTCCATTGTGATCTCAATGTTAGATTTTAATTAAGTTTACGCACTGATGCGCTCCTATGAAATGGTTTTCACGGAAGACCAGCGTCAACGTACCTTGACATAAAGCTGAGTGAAAACCTTTCCAGTGACGCTTTAAAATTAATGATATGTTATAGTTTCTACCTATGTTTGTATTTTAAGCGCACTGAATAAATTATTTTTCTTTCTTTCTTCTTTCTATTTCCAGATGGAGGAGGAGGGGGCGGTGGAGGTGGAGGGGGAGGGGGCGGCGGCCCTCCACGCGCGGCTCGTGTCGCTCGTGCGCGCCGCTGGCGGCGAGCCGGTGCGTATTACCAAGGCCTTACTCTTTTTAACCCTTAGGTGCGTATAGTATCACACATTCTATTTCTGAAATGACTTATGTAAACAATCGATGCCAATTAGAACTCTGTTGCTCAGTGTGACAGCCGCAATTGATTACTTATTTCGACATGTGTCATTTCGGTCGTATCGTTTTTGATACTATATGCACCTAAGGGTTAAAAGTACCTTACTCTTTTTCTTTTTACTGTTTTTTATTTTATATTTTTCTTTGTGTGTACTTGCTTAGCCTACGCAGAATTTGTACTTTTAGTGAAGTTAATTTTTATTTAGTTTCTATTTGTGAGAACCTATTGGCCTCTTGTTTACAAATTTGTTGCCTAAGAATGTTTAATGTGCTGTTGGTTTCAGGCGCGGATCCAGGGGGGGGGGCAATGGGGGCACTTGCCCCCCCCTCACGCTGGACTTATGTATGGCTAGGTGGTGTTTGAAGTGTAAAATACTATCATATCATAGGGCAGTGCCCCCCCCTCAACGAAGTCCTGGATCGCAGTGCCCCCCCCTCAACGAAGTCCTGGATCCGCGCCTGGTTGGTTTTCCAATAAATAAAAAAGGGGCTTCATTTGACAGATTCCTTTTATAACGTAGGTATGCGGAATGTAATCTGGTCAAAGTGGTATATTAAATAAATAGTACCTAACATTATTATTTTTATAAACATTCACGTCTCTTAATATCGATTTTAACAAGGATTCATGCAAGATAAAAACTACTTGAATCCGAAGTTTATAACTTCAGTTTTAAGGTACTTTACCTATTGATGTCGAAAAAACAGATG
Organism: Thaumatotibia leucotreta; assembly: GCA_025490895.1. Taxonomy (NCBI): domain Eukaryota; kingdom Metazoa; phylum Arthropoda; class Insecta; order Lepidoptera; family Tortricidae; genus Thaumatotibia; species Thaumatotibia leucotreta. Next base: position 104,802 of record JALPQI010001017.1, read on the forward strand.
TTAGCATTTTTCTTGCCTATAATTTTATCTTCTAGTAGAGGTCCAAATGGAAAAAATTGTGCGCTGCGAGTTACAGTTTTGTAATTTTTACCAGAGCTAGAAGGTGTAAAAATAAATATTTTTAGATGTGGAGGGAAAACCAATTCCCCCCCTGAACGAGGGGGGAGGGGGGTGAATGTGCAAACGGAAGGGTTATGTTTAACATTTTTTCGTCTAATATTTAGGCCTACTATTCATTGTTTGGTATCATTTTCATATAAAACAGACACGGGGAATTCATTTTTGATAATAAACATGAGGATTTTCATATATAAAAAAAGAATAATTGGTATAAAGGTAAAATAATCACCGTTTTTATTTTGATTGTTGCGTTATATAAGTATTACCAAATAAATATATGAAAATAAAAAAAATACTAAAAGATAGCATATTTATTGTAGTTTTTAAAAATATATACTTTTTGGACCTTTCCATGCAAAAATAAGTTGTAAAAAAATATTACCTGTCGCGTACCTCGAATAAAAAAGGGACGTTGCTTTGACTTATTGTTGACAGTACGTTTCTACTGCGGGAATTTAGCGATTTTGCGTAAATAAAATACTCCATAATGTCTGTTAGGGCAAATTGCATCAATCTGGGTTAACCAAGCACCCCGGTTTAAACGTTTATTTCACACGGAATTTGATAATCGTGAGTAAGTGACTGACCCGGCACTATACAGAGGATATCCGAGACATCAGCCTATGTGATATTAGAATGGCTCTTGAACAGCTCAAAAATAACAGGGCGTCTGGGGAAGACGAAATTATAGCTGAGCATCTGAAGCCAGGTGGTAAACCAATCCTTATGGCCCTTAAGAAGTCGTTCAACTCCGGAAGGGAGAACGCCTTAGGCATGGAACAAAAGATGGTGGTACTGTTCTTGAAAAAAGGTGACAACGCCTTATTGAAGAACTACCGATCCATCTCACTTCCGAGCCATATTTATAAGATGTTTTCAAGAGTCATTACGAATCGTCTTGCATGCAGGCTTGATGACTTCCAGCCTCCCGAACAAGCCGGTTTCCGAATTGGCGTTTCGTAAATGTTATACAGAAGACCGAGGGTAGGTATAACCTGCCCCTCTGTTTCGCGTATAGCTTTTGTGGATTACGATAAGGGGGGTTTCCATGACGTACTAATGCGGTTCAATTTAGGTCGAGAGAAAGAGACAAGGCTATACGAGTCGTGTATCACTGCCCCTTTCCCACAACCTAAACTGAATCGCATTAGTACGTCATGGTAACCCCCAAGGCCTTCGATTTGATCGAAACTCTGGGCGTACTGCAGTCTCTTTGACGATACCAAGTAGACTACCGCTATTTCGAAATGTTGAGGTGTTTGTACGAAAGCGCCACTATGTCAATCCGACTCCAAGACCAGAGCTTGAAACATAATTATACTGCAGCGGGGAGTCAGGCAAGGAGGTGTCATCTCCCCTAATCTGTTTGCCGCTGCACTGGAAGATGTCTTTAAATCTGGACTGGAAAAGATGAGTATCAACATAAACAGCGAGTACCTCACTCACCTTCGATTCGCTGATGATACGGTGGTCTTGGCTGAGACCTTAGAAGATTTCAGTACGATGCTTGCTGACCTCAGTAGCGCCTTCGAGCGAGTTCGTCTTAGGATGAACATGGATAAGACGAAAACTCCCGTTACAATCGGAGACTAAACTCGAAGGTGTAGACGACTATAATATACCTAGGACAAGCTACCCAGTTAGGTAGGTCCAACTTTGAGTAAGAGGTCAATCATCGAATCCGACTAGGTTGGACAGCGTTTGGGAAGCTACGACACATCTTTTCGTCCAATATTCCGCAGTTCTTGAAGACAAAAGTATTTGATCAGTGTGGCAACACACACTGATCAAAGATTTAAAAGAGTGATGACATACGGTACTGAAACGTTGTCGCTTAGAATGGGCCTCATAAGAAAGCTTAAAGTCACCCACAGGGCAATGGAGAGGGCTATGGTGGGAGTCTCTCTGCGAGGTCGTATTAGAAGACGATCCGCAGCAGAACCAAAGTATAGCTCCATAGCTCTCCGAATCACTAAAGTGGCAGTGGGCGGGGCACATTGTACGTAGAACCGATGGCCAATGCGGCGGCCTCGCAGGTGGAAGGCACAGCGTGGGTAGGCCCCCCACAAGGTGGACAGTGAAGGTCTCAGGAGTCCGCTGGATGCGAGTGGCGCAGGACCGATCATTGTGGCAATCTTTGGGGAAGGCCTATGTTCAGCAGTGGACGTCTTTCGGCTGATATGGTAATAATGATGATTTATGAAGTAAACGTTTAACAATTGATTGTCAAATTCAATATGATATAAACTTTTAACATGGGTGAACTGGGTTAGTTGTTTAGTCCCGGTTAGTGAAAATTAACTTTATCGTCTTTGGTAATGAGAACATTACCTAATGACACTTGTAAAAATGATTACCCATTCCGATTCATATGATCAGATACTATATAATATATCATACATGTGATCAGATAGACCAGATATATTATATAATATACACGCGGTATACAATAATCGATAAAATCTAAAAATAGAATCTGTTCAAATAAAATTCTTAATAATCTTAGGTTATATAAAAAAAGAAGATCAGTAAATATTCAATGTACTTTCATATCAATAAATATTTACAATTGTTATATGAATAATAATATGCAAGTAAAAAAATATGTATAATCTATGAGCAGTTGCCGGCACAAGTCTCTTTTTTGAGATTACGCGGAGGTTTTTGTTGGAGGTACGCGTCAGAGATTTTTTTTTTCAGAGACTTTTTGTATGAAAGACTACTAAATGTGTATATTTTAAAAAACTGCAATAATTATGCTATCTTAGACAATTTTTTTAAATTGGATAAGTTTGTATTTTAATACTTATATGACGCTTAAATTAAAATAAAAACGGTAACTTTTTTACTTTTACTCCAAAAAATCTACATTTTTATATTAAATTGCTCATGTTTATGATAAAAAATGGATTCATCAGGGCCGTTTTACAAGAAAATGATACCAAACAATGCATAGTAGGCCTTATTAATTAGTAAAAAAATATTAAACGCAACCCTTCCGCATGCACCCCTCCCCCCGCGCTCAGGGGGGGACTTGGTTTTCCCTCCACATCTAAAAATAACTATTTTGAGATCCTCTAGCTCTGGTTAAAATTACATAACTGTAACTCGCAGCGCACAATTTTTCTCAACTTTGTATGGACCGTGACCCTTACTATTCTTTAGCAAAAAATTTTACACGAACATTGTTTGCCCATCATATTTCATATTCTTGTTCCTCATTTCATTGGTCCTCTATTGCTACTGGTACTCTGAAAATAATAATAAATATGCTAAAAATGTTTAATTTAAGTTACCTAAGATAACTGCGTGACATCCGTTACTGTAAAAGCAGATTTTTTACACTTTTTGACCAAATGAGAACCACTTTAGCTATAAGATTAGAAATTTGGAATAGTTCAAAACGTTAACCTGAACAAATTGATTGTATTTAGATATTTTTATTAACTATGGAAAATGCCAGTAAAATAAAAAGATTTTTCTATGACAATGTGAAAAAATAACCGTTCTGCCCCATACCTCCGAAGTTTACCAACAAAATATTGCAAAGTTTTTATATAACACTAAAATAGTCATAAACATTAAATCATGAAACCGTTTTTTCAATTAATAAAAATCGTTTCCGAATTTAGGTTTTATATAAATTCCTGAAATTCTAATAAACCTTTATCAAAATTATTAACGTATTGTTGAGCGTTTTTAATAAAACATCGTACTTTGTCGTTAACCATAAGAACTGAACTTGTTTGTAAGATAGTCCGTCTACAAAATTACCCATTTTTATAAAAAAAACAACATTCAAATCAAGTACGTTGGGATGTGAAAAATATGGAACATAAGTGTCAAGGAGATCACACCGCATTTTGGCGCCGTCGCCGCTACAAGTAGGTACATTACGCCGCTACAGGTGGCGGCGGACACGCCAATAAAAAACGCGCGAATTAAAACGCTTGATTGGCAGCGCCGTAGATAAGAAACATGGATCTAGCCTACAGTAACATCTCTGCTCCTGTTTATCTATCCTGTGTATTTACGTAAACTGGAGCCTGTACCTACCAGGAAGGGCGCGTTGGCGTATGGATGGAGCACTCATACGCGCGCGCCAAGAGCGGCGCCGCCGTCCGCGAGCTACTGGCGCCGCCGCCGCCCGAGCCGGCGCGGGACCTCGACGTCGGCGCGGAGGACTACCCGCCCGCCGACACACAAGGTACCTAACTCACAATAGCGGCGCCGCCGTCCGCGAGCTACTGGCGCGGCCGCCGCCGCCGGAGCCGGCGCGGGACCTCGACGTCGGCGCGGAGGACTACCCGCCTGCCGACACACAAGGTACCTAACTCACAAGAGCGCCGTCCGCGCTGTCGGGACTCCAGCGAATGCGCGAGTTGTGTGAATAACCGCCTCACAACCTAACCTCGTAGGAAACCCGCAACTGCAAGATGTCAATCTGCAATCGTGTACGATAAGTGGTAAGTCACGTGATCAATTATGTATGGAAATGGCCACGTGACTTTCCGTTCGAATCTGTCATTCTCATGCATTTATTACTTACCTATCGCTTTTCGTAGGTATATGATTCCAGAATGACATCTCGTGTAGGCCTGCTAGGGTTGTAAATAGGCGGTCATTTCCTGTTTCATCGCCCGACACCCGAACTTAGCATACTGCCAATAATTGCAATCGGACTCAATTTTTCGAACCACCGTCCTTCTTGGATAGTGCGCATAATGGACTCTTTATGTACGTAGGGACAAACCGCCGTATTCAACTGTCCACTCGATAAAAAATTACTAATTTTAGAGAGTATACGATTTTAAGCTAATAAAATGCAACTTAGTCAAAATTAAAAAATACTTATAATTACGACAGAAACGGAAGAGGTGGATTCCGATTGGGAGTCTCTAGTGTTGTCGCTGGCGCCGAGCGCGCTCCACACTCGCGCGGCGCGCGCGGCACTGGACGCGCTGCGGGCGCTGCGGCTGGCGCGACTCGCGGCCGCCTCCGCCGATGCCTCCGAGCGCCGCGACCAGGCGCGACAAGCCGCGCGCAAAGTACGCCGCGTTCTCGCGCCGCTCTGGGCAGCGCCGAACGGTGAGCGTCATTATATTGTAATTGGCAATCTTTACACAGAAGGCTTTGCTTCATTGTTTCCTCCTGAAGCCGTCTGCGCGATGATCACTTCTTGTGGTTTAGATGTGCCGGACCCCATTTTAACAATAACGCACGCTCAAATTAGTTCACAAACTGTTTACTCTTTATTAAATTTAGTTCCTTCATTTTTAATGACACCTTGCACTCGCGGAGACGAGGCATGTACGAATGGCATTAGAGAAACAACAGCTTTGATGAATATTCTGACTCGTATTAGGCGAGGTACATGATATGATAGACAATGCTTACATACTATACTACATACATAGGTAAATGGTACATACCGTCGTTACGCCGATCAAAACCGATATGTGGGGGATTTTAATTAATTCAATTAATACTCTTTGTGTATAGTTGCGTTAGTATTTCAAAGTTATAAATCAATCACATAGCGAATTTTATAGGCGCAGCGACGATATTACACCACAATGTCTACCATCGAATAAGGTCGATTTATATTTTTTTTTACATTAAATAGTGTCATTAATTACAGACTAGAATATTTAAACCCCCTTAATCATAAACGTTTATGAATAAGGGGGTAAGAATTTAAGGTAATAATTTTCTAAGATTTATTAACCTCCAAAATTTAAAAAAAAGATAGTTACGATAAGATTACATACGGTGTCATTTTGTTATTCGCCAAGAAAATTGGAATCAGGCCTAGTTCACATTTTATGTCGCGTGTCGTTGAAAATGCGGTCTAGATGCGGTCGCTCTACTTTGAAATAAGCAGTGTGATTTTTTAGCCAACATCAAAAAAGCGGGTGGTTCTCAATACGACTGTTTTTTTTGTTAATGTTTGTTACTTCTTAAATCTCCGAGAATCGTTAACCGGCTTTTACTTTTTTTTATTCGAAAGGGTGTAATCCCAAAATGGTCCCTTCGGCACCAAGTGCCGACCAATGATCTTGAAGTCGCTTTTTTATGGTGATTATTTCCAATGTAGGCGGTAGCGGTGTAGCGCCATGGCTTCACGGTGCTATCCTAGCTCACGGGAGCCACTGGGCGGCGGCGTTGTGGCGCGAGATGGCGAGCGAGTGGCGTCGCGCCGTGCCGCGCCTTGCCGCGCGGCTGCTGCCCGCGCCGCCGCCGCCGCCGCGCGACCCGCTGGCGCGTGTTGCCGCGCCTGTCGCCGCGGACACGCCAGGTACTACCCTAGGTTTAGCGAGTGGCGTGGTTCCGTGCCGCGCCTTGCCGCGCGGCTGCTGCCCGCGCCGCCGCCGCCGCCGCGCGACCCGCTGGCGCGTGTTGCCGCGCCTGTCGCCGCGGACACGCCAGGTACTACCCTAGGTTTAGCGAGTGGCGTGGTTCCGTGCCGCGCCTTGCCGCGCGGCTGCTGCCCGCGCCGCCGCCGCCGCCGCGCGACCCGCTGGCGCGTGTTGCCGCGCCTGTCGCCGCGGACACGCCAGGTACTACCCTAGGTTTAGCGAGTGGCGTGGTTCCGTGCCGCGCCTTGCCGCGCGGCTGCTGCCCGCGCCGCCGCCGCCGCCGCGCGACCCGCTGGCGCGTGTTGCCGCGCCTGTCGCCGCGGACACGCCAGGTACTACCCTAGGTTTAGCGAGTGGCGTGGTTCCGTGCCGCGCCTTGCCGCGCGGCTGCTGCCCGCGCCGCCGCCGCCGCCGCGCGACCCGCTGGCGCGTGTTGCCGCGCCTGTCGCCGCGGACACGCCAGGTACTACCCTAGGTTTAGCGAGTGGCGTGGTTCCGTGCCGCGCCTTGCCGCGCGGCTGCTGCCCGCGCCGCCGCCGCCGCCGCGCGACCCGCTGGCGCGTGTTGCCGCGCCTGTCGCCGCGGACACGCCAGGTACTACCCTAGGTTTAGCGAGTGGCGTGGTTCCGTGCCGCGCCTTGCCGCGCGGCTGCTGCCCGCGCCGCCGCCGCCGCCGCGCGACCCGCTGGCGCGTGTTGCCGCGCCTGTCGCCGCGGACACGCCAGGTACTGCCCTAGGTCTAGAGAGTGGCGTCGCGCCGTGCCGCGCCTAGCCGCGCGGCTGCTGCCCGCGCCGCCGCCGCGGACTCGCCTGCAGATTTTGTATGATTACATTGATTACATTTACAACCTATTCTCCTAACCTCACATGAAACGCCTCACTTCGCTCCCATATATAAGGAACATAACATCAATGTTTCACTGTATGTTTGAGAAGACTTTTGCGTACTTCACATTAAATTAAATGGACTCCCAACTCTCAAGGTCATCCGTTTGGACTAATATTCAGCCTGCAAATAGGTTATGCCCGTGCCTCGAACCTGCTGGCTCGCCGGAAGATCAGTCCATTTCGTGGTATAATATTAAGTGCTGAATTTTGTGTTGTCTAGTCATGCTTGTATATTTGCTTCGAATAAATGATTTGTACTTTCTTTAGGCCCTTGGTTAGTGTGGATATGCGCGCGCGGGGAGGACCGGTGGGCGCGGCGCCTGCGCGCGCTCGTGCACGTGCGCGTCGTGCGGGCCCAACGGCCCGATGCCGGGTCCTCGGCGCCCGGTGCCGGGTCGAGCGCGCCCGGTACCGGGTCGCAAGGACCCGAGGCCTGGTGCACGGCGCTTATGGCTACCGCGCGCGCCGCTTTGCTCGAGATTCTCGCAGAGGCTGGGTATGTTTTTTATAGACTGTACATGTACAAGGCTGCTAGTGAACACATACCAATGAGGGTTTTCGATATTTTTCTGCCACCAGGCGGCGCTATTTAGACGTTAGGTCCAAGCAGCTGTCAGATTCTTAGGTACTGAATGTAAAATATCAAAAATTCTATTGTATTTGGAAGTTGATTGATTTTGTAATAGATTACGACTAGAATACGGTTACCGAACTGAAGACTGAGCTCTAAATAAAACAAGGGCGCGAAGTAACGGTACTAAAGATAATTACTAAAAATAGTGTCAACAGCAAAAGTCAGTGTCAGTGTTAACAGCAAAATATTTTTTCCACCGATATCCCGGTAGCCCGAGCTGTTCAGAAGTAACACTTAATTAAAAAGACTGATTATTGGCCTATTTCTTTTTAATTAAGTGTTACTTCTGAACAGCTCGGGCTACTGGGATATCGGTGGAAAAAATATTTTGGTGTTAACACTGAATTTTTTATTTCAGGTCGCACGCTGTGGTGGTGGGCGGGGCAGGTGCCGGGGCGGCGTTAGCGAGCGCGCTGTTGTGCGGCGCCGCCGCCGCCGCCGCCGACGCCGCGCTGGCCGGCGTGCGCGCGCTGGCGCTGCTCGCGCCGCCGCTGCTCACGGCCGAGGAGCAGCTCTACCCGCCGGAGGTAGGTACCCGCGCCGCCGCCGGAGGTAGGTACCCGCGCCGCCGCCGGAGGTAGGTACCCGCGCCGCCGCCGGAGGTAGGTACCCGCGCCGCCGCCGGAGGTAGGTACCCGCGCCGCCGCCGGAGGTAGGTACCCGCGCCGCCGCCGGAGGTAGGTACCCGCGCCGCCGCCGGAGGTAGGTACCCGCGCCGCCGCCGGAGGTAGGTACCCGCGCCGCCGCCGGAGGTAGGTACCCGCGCCGCCGCCGGAGGTAGGTACCCGCGCCGCCGCCGGAGGTAGGTACCCGCGCCGCCGCCGGAGGTAGGTACCCGCGCCGCCGCCGGAGGTAGGTACCCGCGCCGCCGCCGGAGGTAGGTACCCGCGCCGCCGCCGGAGGTAGGTACCCGCGCCGCCGCCGGAGGTAGGTACCCGCGCCGCCGCCGGAGGTAGGTACCCGCGCCGCCGCCGGAGGTAGGTACCCGCGCCGCCGACGGAGGTAGGTACCCGCGCCGCCGCCGGAGGTAGGTACCCGCGCCGCCGCCGGAGGTAGGTACCCGCGCCGCCGCCGGAGGTAGGTACCCGCGCCGCCGCCGGAGGTAGGTACCCGCGCCGCCGACGGAGGTAGGTACCCGCGCCGCCGACGCCGGAGGTAGGTACCCGCGCCGCCGACGGAGGTAGGTACCCGCGCCGCCGACGCCGGAGGTAGGTACCCGCGCCGCCGACGCCGGAGGTAGGTACCCGCGCCGCCGCCGGAGGTAGGTACCCGCGCCGCCGCCGGAGGTAGGTACCCGCGCCGCCGCCGGAGGTAGGTACCCGCGCCGCCGACGGAGGTAGGTACCCGCGCCGCCGACGCCGGAGGTAGGTACCCGCGCCGCCGACGGAGGTAGGTACCCGCGCCGCCGACGCCGGAGGTAGGTACCCGCGCCGCCGACGCCGGAGGTAGGTACCCGCGCCGCCGCCGGAGGTAGGTACCCGCGCCGCCGCCGGAGGTAGGTACCCGCGCCGCCGCCGGAGGTAGGTACCCGCGCCGCCGCCGGAGGTAGGTACCCGCGCCGCCGACGGAGGTAGGTACCCGCGCCGCCGCCGGAGGTAGGTACCCGCGCCGCCGCCGGAGGTAGGTACCCGCGCCGCCGCCGGAGGTAGGTACCCGCGCCGCCGCCGGAGGTAGGTACCCGCGCCGCCGACGGAGGTAGGTACCCGCGCCGCCGACGCCGGAGGTAGGTACCCGCGCCGCCGACGGAGGTAGGTACCCGCGCCGCCGACGCCGGAGGTAGGTACCCGCGCCGCCGACGCCGGAGGTAGGTACCCGCGCCGCCGACGCCGGAGGTAGGTACCCGCGCCGCCGACGCCGGAGGTAGGTACCCGCGCCGCCGCCGGAGGTAGGTACCCGCGCCGCCGCCGGAGGTAGGTACCCGCGCCGCCGACGGAGGTAGGTACCCGCGCCGCCGACTGAGGTAGGTACCCGCGCCGCCGCCGGAGGTAGGTACCCGCGCCGCCGACGCCGGAGGTAGGTACCCGCGCCGCCGCCGGAGGTAGGTACCCACGCCGCCGCCGGAGGTAGGTACCCGCGCCGCCGCCGGAGGTAGGTACCCGCGCCGCCGCCGGAGGTAGGTACCCGCGCCGCCGACGGAGGTAGGTACCCGCGCCGCCGCCGGAGGTAGGTACCCGCGCCGCCGCCGGAGGTAGGTACCCGCGCCGCCGCCGGAGGTAGGTACCCGCGCCGCCGCCGGAGGTAGGTACCCGCGCCGCCGCCGGAGGTAGGTACCCGCGCCGCCGCCGGAGGTAGGTACCCGCGCCGCCGCCGGAGGTAGGTACCCGCGCCGCCGCCGGAGGTAGGTACCCGCGCCGCCGCCGGAGGTAGGTACCCGCGCCGCCGCCGGAGGTAGGTACCCGCGCCGCCGACGGAGGTAGGTACCCGCGCCGCCGCCGGAGGTAGGTACCCGCGCCGCCGCCGGAGGTAGGTACCCGCGCCGCCGCCGGAGGTAGGTACCCGCGCCGCCGCCGGAGGTAGGTACCCGCGCCGCCGCCGGAGGTAGGTACCCGCGCCGCCGACGCCGGAGGTAGGTACCCGCGCCGCCGACGCCGGAGGTAGGTACCCGCGCCGCCGACGCCGGAGGTAGGTACCCGCGCCGCCGCCGGAGGTAGGTACCCGCGCCGCCGCCGGAGGTAGGTACCCGCGCCGCCGACGGAGGTAGGTACCCGCGCCGCCGACTGAGGTAGGTACCCGCGCCGCCGCCGGAGGTAGGTACCCGCGCCGCCGACGCCGGAGGTAGGTACCCGCGCCGCCGCCGGAGGTAGGTACCCACGCCGCCGCCGGAGGTAGGTACCCGCGCCGCCGCCGGAGGTAGGTACCCGCGCCGCCGCCGGAGGTAGGTACCCGCGCCGCCGACGGAGGTAGGTACCCGCGCCGCCGCCGCCGGAGGTAGGTACCCGCGCCGCCGACGCCGGAGGTAGGTACCCGCGCCGCCGACGTCGGAGGTAGGTACCCGCGCCGCCGACGCCGGAGGTAGGTACCCGCGCCGCCGACGCCGGAGGTAGGTACCCGCGCCGCCGACGCCGGAGGTAGGTACCCGCGCCGCCGACGCCGGAGGTAGGTACCCGCGCCGCCGACGCCGGAGGTAGGTACCCGCGCCGCCGACGCCGGAGGTAGGTACCCGCGCCGCCGACGCCGGAGGTAGGTACCCGCGCCGCCGACGCCGGAGGTAGGTACCCGCGCCGCCGACGCCGGAGGTAGGTACCCGCGCCGCCGACGGAGGTAGGTACCCGCGCCGCCGACGGAGGTAGGTACCCGCGCCGCCGACGGAGGTAGGTACCCGCGCCGCCGACTGAGGTAGGTACCCGCGCCGCCGCCGGAGGTAGGTACCCGCGCTGCCGACGCCGGAGGTAGGTACCCGCGCCGCCGCCGGAGGTAGGTACCCGCGCCGCCGCCGGAGGTAGGTACCCGCGCCGCCGACGCCGGAGGTAGGTACCCGCGCCGCCGCCGGAGGTAGGTACCCGCGCCGCCGACGCCGGAGGTAGGTACCCGCGCCGCCGCCGGAGGTAGGTACCCGCGCCGCCGACGGAGGTAGGTACCCGCGCCGCCGCCGGAGGTAGGTACCCGCGCCGCCGCCGGAGGTAGGTACCCGCGCCGCCGCCGGAGGTAGGTACCCGCGCCGCCGCCGGAGGTAGGTACCCGCGCCGCCGACGGAGGTAGGTACCCGCGCCGCCGACGCCGGAGGTAGGTACCCGCGCCGCCGACGGAGGTAGGTACCCGCGCCGCCGACGCCGGAGGTAGGTACCCGCGCCGCCGACGCCGGAGGTAGGTACCCGCGCCGCCGCCGGAGGTAGGTACCCGCGCCGCCGCCGGAGGTAGGTACCCGCGCCGCCGCCGGAGGTAGGTACCCGCGCCGCCGACGGAGGTAGGTACCCGCGCCGCCGACGCCGGAGGTAGGTACCCGCGCCGCCGACGGAGGTAGGTACCCGCGCCGCCGACGCCGGAGGTAGGTACCCGCGCCGCCGACGCCGGAGGTAGGTACCCGCGCCGCCGACGCCGGAGGTAGGTACCCGCGCCGCCGACGCCGGAGGTAGGTACCCGCGCCGCCGCCGGAGGTAGGTACCCGCGCCGCCGCCGGAGGTAGGTACCCGCGCCGCCGACGGAGGTAGGTACCCGCGCCGCCGACTGAGGTAGGTACCCGCGCCGCCGCCGGAGGTAGGTACCCGCGCCGCCGACGCCGGAGGTAGGTACCCGCGCCGCCGCCGGAGGTAGGTACCCACGCCGCCGCCGGAGGTAGGTACCCGCGCCGCCGCCGGAGGTAGGTACCCGCGCCGCCGCCGGAGGTAGGTACCCGCGCCGCCGACGGAGGTAGGTACCCGCGCCGCCGCCGCCGGAGGTAGGTACCCGCGCCGCCGACGCCGGAGGTAGGTACCCGCGCCGCCGACGTCGGAGGTAGGTACCCGCGCCGCCGACGCCGGAGGTAGGTACCCGCGCCGCCGACGCCGGAGGTAGGTACCCGCGCCGCCGACGCCGGAGGTAGGTACCCGCGCCGCCGACGCCGGAGGTAGGTACCCGCGCCGCCGACGCCGGAGGTAGGTACCCGCGCCGCCGACGCCGGAGGTAGGTACCCGCGCCGCCGACGCCGGAGGTAGGTACCCGCGCCGCCGACGCCGGAGGTAGGTACCCGCGCCGCCGACGGAGGTAGGTACCCGCGCCGCCGACGGAGGTAGGTACCCGCGCCGCCGACGGAGGTAGGTACCCGCGCCGCCGACTGAGGTAGGTACCCGCGCCGCCGCCGGAGGTAGGTACCCGCGCTGCCGACGCCGGAGGTAGGTACCCGCGCCGCCGCCGGAGGTAGGTACCCGCGCCGCCGCCGGAGGTAGGTACCCGCGCCGCCGACGCCGGAGGTAGGTACCCGCGCCGCCGCCGGAGGTAGGTACCCGCGCCGCCGACGCCGGAGGTAGGTACCCGCGCCGCCGACGGAGGTAGGTACCCGCGCCGCCGCCGGAGGTAGGTACCCGCGCCGCCGACGCCGGAGGTAGGTACCCGCGCCGCCGCCGGAGGTAGGTACCCGCGCCGCCGACGCCGGAGGTAGGTACCCGCGCCGCCGACGGAGGTAGGTACCCGCGCCGCCGCCGGAGGTAGGTACCCGCGCCGCCGCCGCCGGAGGTAGGTACCCGCGCCGCCGCCGGAGGTAGGTACCCGCGCCGCCGCCGGAGGTAGGTACCCGCGCCGCCGCCGGAGGTAGGTACCCGCGCCGCCGACGCCGGAGGTAGGTACCCGCGCCGCCGCCGGAGGTAGGTACCCGCGCCGCCGCCGGAGGTAGGTACCCGCGCCGCCGCCGGAGGTAGGTACCCGCGCCGCCGACTATATCAATCCCGCCGCTATCAATCGCGAACTTGCTTTTCGTGGGAGCAGTGCCTTAAAGATATTACCCAGATTGTACAGTCGAGGAAAATGAATGTTTAGCAGTTTAATCGTCCACATAATCTGTTCGTATTATAATGACAAATTACGTCACATACTCATGAAGTTTTCTAGTTTTATTTCTTGCCGGGTGAAACGGTAGTTCGATTTTCAAACTATATTTGTTTGGTAATCAGATTGTGACAATGACTGCCAAATGACAAAGATACGTCAAACTCAATAATTATAAAATATTGTTTGGATTCTTTCGATATAATACTGCATGTGCGGACTTTGATCACGAATAAGTATCTGGATTTTGATTGGTCGTCAACAATTTTCACAGATGAGAAAACGTTTGAATCTTGCATTCGTGGCAGATTAAATTTATGGCGGCATATACGTTATCAAGAAAAAAACGGTGTCAACTTGTGGGACTGGATGAGTGCTGATGGCGTAGGCGAACTCCAAGAGCAAATGCAGTGGATTATGTTACGATGTTGGAAGAGAATAATAATATGTTTCCCAGTGTGCGAATGTGTATTCACAACAGGAGATGCCTAATTGTTCATTCAAGCAAGATAATACACACGGCTAGAATAACTAACACCTGGTTCGATCGTCACCCGAAAATGACTAAAGTAATATGGCTGGCTAAATCACCTAATCTTAACCCTATAGAAAATGTATGGGATCGGAATTAATAGAGAACCGAAGCCCTCATCCAACATTGCAATCAAGCATGGGAAGATATCTCCCTGGGATGGGACCTCTGCACTGAGCTAGTAACTTCCATGCAAGACCATTTTTAGCAGTCCTAATTGTCATAAACAACCACGGGGTCTACACTCATTTTTAAAACATGATTATAATATAAACAGGCAAATAGTTTTTTATTTAATTTCGTCAGGTAAGGTTGTCTGTTAGAAATAAATATAACACTTTTTTATGTTCATGCATGTGAAAGAAAAAATGCACGTTGTATGACATTTTTTATCTGACTATTGTGAAAGTGAGAAACATGCCAAACATTCTTCTTTAAGGGCTGATTTTTCAATCCTCAGTTGAAAGTATCCATTAGTTAAAATTATTACCATTCTTATCTAAGGTCATCAGTCAAAAAAGGATAGAGCTAACATTTATTTGACAGATACTGTTACCTGCGGCCCTACCGCGAAAAACGAAATTCGTAAATTTCAAGGATTTGTCTCTCTCACTCTAATGACGCCTTCGTTTGAGTGACAGAGAAAAATCCTCGAAATTTACGAATTTCGGTTTTCGCAGTGGTAGGCCTGGGTATTGAAAAATCAGTGTCCTTAGTCGTGTTAGTGCGTTCGAGTAACAAAATGTCAAAAAACGACATACACGGAATTAAGTATCCTATTGCTGTCAACTTCAATACTTGTCACTGACGTTAATGCCAAAGACAGACAAAGATAGAAATATGCTGTTTTCTTCTATTTGACGATTATAGACATGTCTTGGTTCGTTATTAGTCGCTTGCAGTCGGAAAATGTAGCACGACTAATTTCAGAATTATGGCAACCTGCTAGACATTCATTTTCCTCGACTGTACAGGGTGCTCGCGAGACATTTTAATGGCATATTCCTGAACATATTTTTGTAGAGTTTTTAATGTTATATCAAATCACATGGATTCGGCTTGGTTCATATAATCAAAAACCTTTCGAAATGTGTTTTTCGTCGTAACTTATCAAGTTATGAAGTTTTATGATACTTTTTTCTACTCCAGCACTTAAATCGGCCAATTATATGTTTTTCAGCGGTATCCAAATTAACGTAATTTGTGTAAAAATAAGAAAGTCTATTTGTCTGTTCATATGATAACTGCTCGTACCTCATAACCCGTCACCATTCATTTTGTTACCGTTATATAAAATACTATTTGATTACGATGCTACCATAATGTATTGTATTCTTACCACATCGTTTGCCTTACAATAAAAAATAGGAATACACTTAACTTAAAGAAACCTGTTACTAAAATTGAAATGAACAAAATACCTATTACATTAAATTACATAAGTAATATTTTTTGTTTATTTTTTGACGTCTAGGCATCACAGTTCAAATCTCTCGCATGCTCGCTAGCACTCTATATACCTATAACATAAAAAATGTTGGGTATAGTAAAACCACTCCACTGAATTCCAATATTGCAACTATTGCCCACAATTTCAATTGCTTAACATCACACAGCAAGGCTCGAAACCGGTTTTTTTCGAGAACCTCGAAATAGCCCAATATTTGAAATGTTTTATATTCTTTATGTAGTACTCAATATGTTATGAAATTACCAACGTCGTTTTTTTAAATTACTCCATTAACAAAGAATTGATATACCGAAGAACAAAAAAGAAGGAAATTCGAACGTTTCTTTTGTACGGAGTAAAAACCGGTATCCGAGCTCTGTCTGTGAGCATCAGTCCCAATCTTTTTCTTGGCTTTTTATTTTATTTTTAATGACGAGTTTTTGCCTATGAAAGGTACGGTTAATATAACAATTGCCGCTAATAAGTATTTAATGAAGTTTTGGAGCGTTTGGACTATACATATTACAACTAACTGGAACCCTAGGCTCAGGACAGGAATGTCTAAGTGCCATTGTAAATCAGCTTGTAAGACATCGCTTACAATTCGTCACTGTGACGTGGTTCTAGAGTGGTCTAGAATTCCAATGCGGGTTTTTGATACTTTTTCTGCCACTGTGGGGCGGTGGCAGCACTGTGGCGTAAGGTTCTACAAACTGTCAAAATAAATACGTGATTTTAAGTTTCTGTATAATATTTTTTGGTTTATTTATCCTTAAAAAGCATTAAGGAATATTGTTTTAGAAAACAAATAAAAAACTCAGTTCTAAGTGAATCGCCTTAAAATGAACAAAGTTCTAGTAATTTTCTTTGGTACTTTGCACCCCTATTTTAGAGCTCAATATTCAGATCGGCGACCGTTTTCTAAACTTCCATATACAATAGAATTTCGATATTTTATGTTCAGTACCTATGAAACTGACACTGTTTGGACCTCATGCCTGCTTAGCGCCGTCTGGGTCGCGTTTTATAAAGTTACGTTTTACAAATTCGCTGTTTGCCTCTCTAACGCACGCACGTATTGGCTAGAAAGAGAGACAAACAGCAAAATTGTAAATTGTAACTTTATAAAACGCGAACCTGGGGCCTATTGCATAACAAATTACAACTAATATTACAAGCGGAAGTCTTTTTCTAGTAAGAGATATAGAAAAGAGTCTTCCGCTTGTAATATTAGTTGTAATTTATTATGATACCTGGGATAACTGGGGGCAAGTTATAGGCATACGTCGCACTCTAGCGGGCAGGTTCGTGGCAACGTAAGGTTTACAAAAAAATCTTAACTTACGAGTATTAAAATGTATTTAGTATTTGTAACAGTTTATTTGAATTCGTTGAAAAGAAGCAAAACGTGTATTCGCTATAGCCTGCGTAGAAGAGGAAGTGAAGTTTATTCATAATACACAATTACACATTTCTCCGAGATAAAAAATAACATAAAATTTTTGCAAAATTCGAATTTGCCAATGCAGTCCTCCTTTAATGTAATAAATAAGACTATGAACAAATTATCAAAAGTACGCCTGCACCCTAAAGGAAAACAAGTATATCTGAAATTACAAATTTTCTTAAAATCGAATCCGGGGAATCGATACTAAAAATGATAAATAGTCTAATTCAAAACGAAGTGGTTGAGACTACAAATAATGTTAACCAAAACACACTTCATTGACCGTCGACCGCCGGCAATTTAGAAAAAATATTAATAATATATTCGCATAACATATCTACTTAAGTAGGTACATTAAATATTTTACATACTAGTCAATTGTATTTTTAATTAAAATTGAATAAATACTAAACAATAATACGTTACTAACGTACTACTTTAGTTTCTAATATATTTAGAATTGTACATTATAAATACTAGGTACCAAATACTAAGTACAAATACTTCTGCTTATTGTAAAATGAATTGATGTATTTGTGAACCTTATCTATCATTTTGACATGCCACCAAACTGCCCGCTGGAGTGCGACGTATGGTTATAGGGATTTGATATCGATTAATAAGATGTCGATATAATTATAATAAAAGATGTGCTTATTGAACATTCTCGATTACAGTACAGAGGTTCGATGTCATATCTGATATCGAGCCTCTTCAGTCATTTTAATCAAAATGACAATTTAAATATTGATATTTTAATATTAATTGTATATTTTGAAAATTATTTTAAAATAAACGCGTAACTACCCGTTTAAATTTATTTTTTATTTTAATTGAAGAGTAAGTACCTAATATTTATTTATGCCGAATAACATTTTGATGTTGTCATTCACAGTAACATCGATATATTTTTAGTCGATAAAATATTTTGCTACATCAGTTTGGTATAAATGCCCCGAGTTATCCCAGGTATGTTTATTACGCAATAGGCCCCTGGTGGCAGAAAAAATATGCAACCCTCATCGATCGAGTTGGCATTATAGCCGTTGTGTTTTGCAGCTAGATCTGCCATTGCTCGTGGTAGCGGGCACAGCGGGCGCGCTTTGCCCGCGCAGCGCGGCGTGTGCGCTCGTGGCGGGGACGGGAGCTGGGACGAGAGTGGGGACGGCTGCGGGCGCGCGGCGGGTGGTGTGCGTGCGCGGCGCGGACGACGCGCTGCGGCTGCCGGCGCGGCTGCGGCGCCGCAGCGTGCCGCAGCATGCGCTCGACGCCGCAATCGCGGTACGTATCACCTCAAAAAACTGGATGCCGTTTTGCAATAATGCGTCAACCCACATCCATTTTGCAATAAAATGTCAACTTTAATTAGTTATTTATAGAATTGAGTTTTAATTGACAAATTGATGAGGGTCGACACATTGCAAAATAGCATCCTATCGTCCAATTTTTCGGACGACTAAATTTACTCGTAACGTAACCCGTAACAATTTTATTTTGTAAATCCGAAAATTAATAATAAATGTCTCTCAATCCGTGCCGTGCAATCGAAGCCGTGTAGTGACGGCAGTAAGAATACATTTGTCACCACCCCAACTCCTCCTGCGGATCGACTAAGGGATTAAAGTGTCACTGACCATTATTTGAAAAAAGATTGATGACGGGCAGCAGCGTCATCATAGTAGACATATAACTGCGATCGTCAATCCGCTTGCCCAGCGCGGCGATTATGGGCATTTACCTCCTAATGCGTCTATACGCATAGTTAATAGGAGAGGCCTACGTCCAGCAGTGGACTAACATAGACTGATGATGATGTCTCTCAATCTCTCAAAGTGCATACATGCATTATGATAGTGTTATTAAAAATACACACTTTGTGATAGAGTTATTAAAAAATATGTTTTGTAAAAAATTAAGTTAACATCGTAAGATAAGGAAGTATCTAAATGAGCAGCTATTAGTTGCCCATTTCTAAGAATTAACAT
This sequence comes from Thaumatotibia leucotreta, assembly GCA_025490895.1. NCBI lineage: Eukaryota > Metazoa > Arthropoda > Insecta > Lepidoptera > Tortricidae > Thaumatotibia > Thaumatotibia leucotreta. The sequence continues at coordinate 123,674 of JALPQI010001017.1, forward strand.
TTGACAGTTTATAAATGAGACTTACATATTATGACGTTAAGACTATCGGAAAAATGGCATATTAATGAGGATTAATCTATAACCGTCAAAAATGTATTCTTAGAAATCGGCAACTATACTATACGGAATAGGGTTATGTTTTCACGGATGTTTGCCCAATCATTGGACATGACTGTACTTTTAGATACCTATATCGGCATCAGCATATTCAACTGATAAGCGTTCACTTCAATCTAATGTAAATCTCCGTACCCTAGTTGGTAGTGACCCTGCCTACGAAGCTAGACGTTTCTAGTTCGAATCCCGGCGAGGGTATTTGTGTGTATATATTTTTATTTATCACAAATATTTATTCCTTGGTCATGGCCGGTATAATCCACTCACTTGCTTCATGTTTTAAGTATATCCACTCACTTTTGTTACATGTCAACACTCTTATTTTACTTAGACATAGTCTATCGCAAAAATCAAAGCAAGTGGATGGATATACATATATCTGGCCGTGTGGTGACGGCAGTAAGAATGCATTTGTCACCACCCCAACTCTTCCTGCAGGTTTCGTAAGAGTCGACTAACCGATTGAAATGTCACTGACCATTATTTGATACAAGATAGATAATGGGCAGTAGCATCATCAATGTCATATTACTGCGATCGCTAATCCGCTTGGCCAGCGTGGTGATTATGGGCATTTACCTCCTAATGCGTCTATACACATAGTTGATAGGCGAGACTTTCGTCCATCAGTGGACTATCATAGGCTGATGATGATGTGTCTATTATATATGTACAGGGTTACTTTTTCATCGGTACAATACATTTACCATGTCATTGGTATCGATAATAGATCACAGATATCAAATAAAATCAACACTTTTTTCTGTTAATTTTTATTAATCTATCTAGGGCGCACTAATTACAAGGCGTCAACTGTGCGGTATGACGAAGGCGGCGAGGAGGGGTGATCCAACTCGCCCCCGCCATGCCGCGCGCGTTGATATTTTAAACAAAAAGTTGACAGTTCGAGCGTTTTGCTAGTTATGGTCGTCGATAGATGCGTAATACGTCCACATTTCTTGTTAGATTTGCGGATAAGTTCGAATTAGTATTAGTATGTTAGTATTTTTGTTCCGAAAGGATAATAAAAAAAAGGCTACTATTTTTTTATTTGGACTACTATTAGGTACGTTTGTTGATTTATTGTACTTACTGGTGAAAAAGTAACCCTGTATGTCGTCGCTGGGTACCTAAGCCAGGATTCTTTGCAGGAGGAGGTAGCCCGCTGGGCGATATCGGCAGAAGGCGACTCGCTGTGGCACAGTAAAGGTATGCGTCGCTATTATTACTATCAAAAATGGGATTCGAAAGTACTGCTGACACAACAGTGTATCAATCTAGGGTATATTCATAAATTTACAGTTTAAGTGCAGATACTTACGCAGTGTCCTAGATGAGCGATTCCCTTGCGAACGCGACGTGACACGACGCGACGCGATAAAATCAAACAGCCGCCAGCTAATACAAGTGTCCTACGTGACCAACCCTGGCGCGGTGTACGGGCGACGCTTAGCCAAGTTGCCAATCGCTAACGCTTAGTAGCGTATCGTAGTTTTCCCACTCTGTCACTCTTTCATATTGGTGCGACAAAGACAGCTGCCTTTCATTAACGATTGGCGATTAAGCGTTAGCGATTGGCAACTTGTTTAAGCACCCAGATTGTTTGATATTTTCGCGCGATCGAGACGCGACGATCGAATAGTGTGTCGTTTTGCTTATTGAATCGATAGGACTTTTCACGTGCACGTACGACTAGGAAATCGCATATAGGGACATAACCTTACAGACAATAGATTAATTAATCACTCACTACATCTGTAACCAACTCTATTCTTGGTAAATGTTGTGTCAACAGTACTTTCGAATCCCCTTCTGATTCCGGTTTGATAATATACTCAGTGTGCTTTAAAATAGCACAGTCGCAGTCATATATTAGGAACTCCCGCCCGTAGCGCAGTAGCGCAGCCATGGCGATTGGCTCTTGAAAAAGCTCCTCGATATCGGCTGTCCCAAATCAAAATCTAAGCTAACCTAACCTAAAAAATGTTTCGTCAAAATAAAAAATGTTTTGTCAGCCTCCGTAGCCTAGTTGGTAATGACCTTGCCTACGAAGCTGGAGGTTCCGGGTTCGAATCCCGGCGAGGGCATTATTTGTGTATTTATTTATCACAAATATATGTTCCTTGGTCATGGCTGTCTATGTATTTAAGTATCTATATGTATCTATCTATTATATATATCGTCGCCTGGTACCCACATCAGAAGCCATAATTGAGCTTACCGTGGCACTAGGTCGATTTGTGTAAGATGTCCCAAGATATTTATTTATTTAAATACGTTTTTTAATGTATCTGCCCCAAATGTTGCGCTGCGTCTAATGTAAGAACACCTGTATTTCTATCTTAATTTGAATACAAAACCCACTAAACCTAGCAAGTGCATATCTTACATGCCAATAACATATTCACAATCCTAGTAAATAACATTTTCAAGTATAAAAACCTAGCAACTGCATGCTATACTACGTATAGGCAATTTAGTGTGGCATGCGGCTTCCATGTTTTATTTGATTATAGTCGGATGGCGACTGTACTTAAGTATAGAAGAGGCCTACGTCCATTAGTGGACTAAGATAGTGATGTGTACTTAAGTCCAAGTCTGTTATATTTGTGCGACATTTTGTCATCTCCGCAGACGCAAGTGCTACCGACGCAGAGCCCGCCGAGCGACATTCAGCGATGCAGAAGTAAGTTTAACCGAAATTCTACTAGATATTTCTTTATGCATGATGAATGATGACGTTAATAGGTTGGACTTCTTTTATACAGAGTGCCCGCGGAGACGGGTTACAATTTTTTTTTACTCCACTAACAACTAGCAACAAAATACCCTGGGTCTCATAAAACAAACAATTTTTTAAATATTAAGGCTTATTTTTTGTCATTTATTTTACTTTGTAAGGTGATATTTGAAACGATTTTTTAGCGAGTGACATCTGTTTATTTCATTTTTAAATAACAAACTACTACAGAGGTTTGTTCTAACACCCTCTCCTAATTTTATATTTATAGCCGAAATAAAAGATAAAATTAAATATGAGAACAACTACAAAATATATGTAACCTTAAACTGTCCAGTCTATGAGAAATAATCTTTGATGTTAATATGACATTGACAGCATCAAGTTACCATTCTGTGGTTGCTTATTCTTTGACAATAACTAACACGAAACTATCGTATTCATAATATTTTATACAAACGATGAAATCAAATATTATATTATATAATTAATTTATATAACAGAGACTTAACGCAGCATGCTAGTTCCTTTAACCAGGGCAATTAAAGCTTTTAATTTTATGAAATTATTAAATTACCTTTATGCTTTAAAAACTTTACTTTATCTAAGGCCTTGGTTAAAATATCTGCTGTTTGATTTTCAGTTGAACAATATTCTATTTTAAAACCATTATTAGTGTACACCTCATGTATATAATGATAACGTACGTCGATGTGCTTCGACCGTTTGTTAAATATTCCAGTTTTAATGAGCTGAATAGCGCTCTGGTTATCAACTTTAAATATTACAGGCATAATTATGTTGAGATCATGCAGCAAGGATTTTAGGAACATTGACTCCTTACAGCATTCCGCCGCAGCAATAAATTCGGCTTCTGTAGACGAGGCAGCCACTATAGGTTGTCTTCGTGAACACCACGCGACTGGTCCTCCACTCAACATGATAATGTAGCCTGTAGTACTACGTCTAGTTTTAATATCTCCAGCATAATCAGAATCGCAAAAGACTGTGAATTCTAACTCCTTGCCATACTTATAGCATACACCCTCTCCTAAGGTGCCCGCCAGGTACCTTAATATTCTTTTTATGGCAACTACATCTTTATTAGAGGGGTTTTCCATATTTCTGCTGGCCATTCCAACCGCATAAGCAAGGTCGGGACGTGTTTTAGTGGATAAATATAATAGGCTTCCAACTGCTTCTCGATAGGGAAACTTCGGTTCCTCCTTTTCTTCAATATCCATTGAATTATCTTGCCACGGGTTTGCAATCAAGCATGTTGTATTTTTGTAATATCTGTCTTGCATAAGATTTTTGAGTCAGACATATACCTACATCATTTTGAGTAATTTCCATTCCTAGGTAGCATGTCGGATTTTCGTATATTTTTATTTCGAATATCGAATTTATTTTCTTGAGGGTTTCTTGAATTTCATATTTATTAGGGCCTATTATTATTCCGTCATCGACATATATTCCAATAATCATTGAAGAGTCTTTGTTCTTTAAAATACATGGCTCATTCTTGGTTTGTGTAAACCCTATTTTTGACATACAGTTAAGAAACTTCTGGTTCCATCTTTTTGGAGATTGTCTTAGACCATATAATGATTTTATAAGCTGACACACTTTTCCTTTTTCTGGGGTTACACCAAGAGGTATTTTCATAAAAATCTCTTCATCTTGTCTTAGTTCGCCATTAAGAAACGCTGTCTTAACATCAAATGTCATGAAACTATAGTTTTTAGCTGCCGCTATCGCAAACAAGGATTTTATCGCAGATTGGGAGGCAACAGGACTAAATATTTCATCAAAATCTGTTGTTTTCTGTTCGTTTCCACGAACCACCAATCGAGCTTTATATGTTCCATTATCTTTAATTCTAAAGACCCATCTGTTGGATAGTATGGATTTATTGGATGCTCTTTCTTTATCTACTAATTTCCATACTCCGTTTTCTTTTAAAGACTTTAGTTCTTCTTCGATTGCTTTTTGCCACTTGTCTTTATCTGGCGCATTCATGACTTCATTAAATGTAAGTAGAACATAATCGTTATATTTTACCGGTATATTTACGTTTCTTCCACTTCTTGTTGTTACTGCTGGTAGATTGTCCAGATTCTGGCTATTATCGGAGTCACTTGACTCACCAAAAGGGCTTTCATAGACACTTTCTTGTCCTGAAGTTACTGCATCTTCACCAGCACTATCTTCATGACTTTGGTGTTCAACATTTTCTTGTTCTTGGTCTACATTTTCTAAAATTTGGTTAACTCTTATGTTATCTTTAGCAATTGTCTCCGAGCTTTCTGAATCATGGTTTTCTTCTTCAAAGAACATGTCGAGAATCTGTTCAGGCTTGTTTTGTGTTACAACATTACCGCTGAATATTACGTCACGTGCCACAATCACCTTTCTTCTTGTTCCGTCCCAAAGTCGATATCCATTGTTTGTATATCCAACCATCATATATTTCTGTGTCCGAGAATCTAGTTTCTTTATAGGTGTCAAAACTTTAGCGTATGCTTCAGTACCAAATTCCCTGATGTTTGATAAGTTGGGCTTTTGTTTGTTCCACAATTCAAAAGGGGTTAGGTTTTTGATGGATTCGCTTGGTAATCGGTTTAACAGATATACTCCACAATATAGAGCTTCTCCCCACATTTCTTTAGGCACGTTTGCGTTATACAGGAGACATCTTATCTTCTCTGTAATGCTACGATTGAATCTTTCTGCTTTTCCATTTAACTGGGGAGAGTAAGGTACTGTGTAATCTAATTTTATTCCTTTGTCTCTGCACCAGTTCTGAAATTCTTTAGAAGTGTATTCTCCTCCATTATCACATCTTATTTTAGACACTTTTTCGTTCTTTTCTCGTTCAGCTTCTTCTATATAGTATTTTATGTGATGAGGTACTTCATTCTTGTTTTGTATAGGATAAACTTTAGCGTAATTAGTAAAGTCATCAATCACTGTCAAAAAATATCTTTTTCTGTCCCACGTACTTACTTCGAAGGGCCCACATACATCAGTATGTAGTATTTGTAGAGGTTTTTGAGCTCTTCTTCTTTCTGTATTAAACGGAAATCTTGTTTGCTTTGCTTTAATGCAAATCTCGCAACTTGCTAATATTCTTTGTTCATCCGTCGTTATATTCCTCATTTTAATGCCATCAGCTGCTTTTTGAAGGTTTTTAATTGCACCTAGACCAGGATGCCCCATTTTCTTATGCCATTCTATGACCGAGTTGTTTTCTAAGTTTTTACTCAAGAAAGCTTCATGTTCATTTTCTTGGTTTTTAGGTAGCTGTAATATATATAATCCAGACGACTCTTGAGTTCCTCTAATGACTTGTCCCTTGCTGTTTTTGATCTCAACATAATCACGCTTGAACCGGACCTCACCATCCTCCTTGGTGATTGCTGGAACAGAGAGTAAATTACGAGAGAGATTGGGAACACATAAGACATTTTTAACACATAAGGGTCATTGTGGCAATCTTTGGGGGAGGCCTATGTTCAGCAGTGGAAGTCTTTTGGCTGATATGATGATGATGATGATGATGAAGACATTTTTAATGCTACAGTTTTTAGTTTTTAAATCGCCTTCACAGACGGCTTTAAGGTTACAGTCAATCTGAGCTGTACCAATCTTAGTGTTATTTGCCCTAACATTTGACAATAGATTATCATCTTTTACTAGATGGGTTGTGCAGCCCGAGTCTACTACAAAGCTTTCAGAATTACCATTACTAGTCTCATTTTTATTGGCAACGAGCGCCACTTCATCTTTCTTTTTAAAGAAACAATTATTTTCTTTATGATTAGTCTTTTTGCAGATCCTACAATGATTCTTACAATCTTTGGCAAAATGCCCTGGTTTTTTTACAAATAAAGCATTCAATACCTGCTTTCAATTTGGAAGAATGTTGTGCCTTTAGAGCTACCGCTACCTGGTTAGAGGAACTAGCACCCTGACTTCTTCTTTCTTCTTCCTTAATGAGTCGAATTTTCAGGTTTTTCATGCTTCTATCAGATGATGGTGTTGATTCCCACGCTGTTATGAATGGATGATATGTTTCATCAAGACTGGTTAAGATTTTTGACTCCACCATGGCATCATCTAAGTTAACTTTCAATTGTTTTAGCCGAAACGTCAAATTTTCAATTTTCGCCAAATTTTCTTCCATGGATAAATCTTTGGTAATTTTGAGGTTATAGTAATCCTGGAGAAGGGTCATCTTCTTTCTTTCTTCAGAACCTTCGAAGATATTGCAGATTCTGTCGTACATTTCTTTGGCAGTTTTACAATCAAAGAGTTGTGGAATGTATTTTCGATTTATTGTTTTTATAATATAATGTTTTGCTTGTGCGTCTTTTTGTTAAATTTGTCCTCATTTTCAGTTTTCTTATCAAAAGTTCCACTAATAATTTTGCTTAATCCTTTTGCGCCGAACAAGATATCAGTTTGAAATTTCCAAATTTGAAAAGTGTCATTGTCATCTAGGATCTCTATATGTAGACTGTTTATGCTCGAATTTTCACTACACATTTTATGTTTACAATTTTGTTCACGTAAACGTTTTATTTTATGCTTCTTAAGAAAAGAAACCACTTATTTTTCCATTTATTTTCTATATTTTTAAGCTTGACAGGCCCATGACCTGAAACGATTTTTTAGTGAGTGACATCTGTTTATTTCATTTTTAAACAACAAACTACTACAGCAAAAAGCATTCTTGAGATATGTGAGATGTAAACTACCTTGTCCAACAAATATCGTTGGCCATCCAGCTCGTTTTTACCGAGTGGTAGCCGGAACGAGGTTTAGGTCATATGTCAAGTTCGTTTTTTTATATTTAATTTAAATGGCAAATTAATATTGTTTTAATATTTTGTATCGTTCAACGATCTTCTGAAGTTGTTATAATTAATATTTAAGACATTTAATCCATTAGTTACTCGTAATTCATTAATTTACATGCATAAAAGATCGATAATCTACAAATGGATAATTATTTTCAGCGCCCACGGCTTGATACTCGAGATCGAACCTGCTGCAGGCAAGTAACTAATTAACTAAGGAACTAAGCATTCTGTTATTGATATACTTACTATGCCGTCTGGTGACGGCAGGAAGAATACATTTGTCACCACCCCAACTCTTCCAGCGGGTGTTGTAAAAATCGACTAAGGGATTGAAGTGTGACTGACCATTCTTTGATAAAAGATTGATCACGGGCAGCAGCGTTATCACAGTGGACACATTACTGCGATCGCCAATCCACTTGCTCAGGGTAACGATTATGGGTATTTACCTTCTAATGCGTCTATGGGCAACCTGACTAGTCTTAGTTGAAAACAGGCACATTGTATACATGTTTGGTTTAGTTCAAGAGCCAAAGAATTTTGAAAGGGCTTGTGTAAATATAAAATACATTGTGCTGTCGTGGTAACAGGTGAAGGAAGATGATCAAAATACCAACAAATATGAATGAATGAATGATCATTTATTTGTAACAAACAAGCGTATATACATAGATGTTATAATATTTGGTGTAGTACGATTCCTGTTCTGCCATAACTGGCGTACAAATATTGACTTAACTCTAAGTACCTAACTAGATTTAGCTTTTACTAAACTTAAACTTACATTCTACGATTACATATATCAGATTATTATTATGATTACATAATAATCAGAGTCGATTTACCATATAATCATAAACATTTCTACCAAATTGATTTAAAATATAATTAATGAATAATTCAACAACTAGTTTATACAAATTCTACAAATATTAAATAATAAATAATAATCATTCATAATAACATAAATAAATTACAATTTACAATTGTCAATAAATTCTTGGACTGAATAGCAACAATTTTCAATTAAATAATTTCTTCTTAAATATATTAAAAGGCAATTCTTTCATTGCGTCTGACAGAATATTATAAATCTTTATAGCCATGCAGTACGAATTTTGTCGTGATAACGCTAGATTGGTTTTCGGTAGATCTAACTTATACCTATGTGTACCTCGTTTAGATGTAGACTCGTTTAGACTCTTATATCAAACAGGTCTATGTGTTTCTTCACAAAAATGCACATTTCGAACACATACAAACATACAAATATTAGGTATCATAGACATACCTCATAACGGCTGTAGCAAAACGGTGGCATTTGACAGTTTGATATCAGGGTTGGCCATTCCGATGAATAATTTACTTACTCTATTGCATGTATGATTATTGATTAACAAGGACTTACTAATGAAAAGTAAAAATAACCTTATTGACTCTCTTTAGATACAACCTTGTTTGATTTTCTATCAAAGAAAATAGAGTAATAATGTCAATATCATCATATCATGTTAAATACGTTTCAATGTGTATATGTAATTTTATTCATAAAAGCACCTAATATCTGGAATAAGTGATAAAAAAGTTAATTTGTCAAAGTCATATTTCATGTCACAAAGGAACTGATATTAAAATAAGTCCCAAATATAATATGAAATTTTACCTTCCAATAAAATTATTATTATGTTTCCTAGACTTCGGATATCTTCAGGATGTGAGAGCGTAGCGTCTCCCAATGACCGATAGATGCCGCTAGCGTCTATGAAGCCCAGGCGCGGATCCAGGACTTCGTTGAGGGGGGGGCACTGCGATCCAGGACTTCGTTGAGGGGGGGGCACTGCCCTATGATATGATAGTATTTTACACTTCAAACACCACCTAGCCATACATAAGTCCAGCGTGAGGGGGGGGCAAGTGCCCCCATTGCCCCCCCCCTGGATCCGCGCCTGATGAAGCCGCTCCACAGCCCGTAGCGCGCCGCTGTGACGTAGTTTCCGCCCAGACAGCTTCCTGTAACCAACCAGCTCGCACCCGGCGACTCGCCGCCATTACATTGTTGAGGAGAATGTAAAGGTTGATAAAATATTGCCACCAGGAAGGCATTATCCAGATATCCGAAGTCTAGGAAACATAATAATAATTTTATTGGAAGGTAAAATTTCATATTATGTGTTCCGTTCGACTTCGGATATCTTCAGGATGTGAGACCTGTCTATTATCTCCTGGTGGCGAGTCAGCGGGTGCAGAAATGTTAGGGCTCTACTGCCCTAAAACAACCAATGAATTTTGACGTGTAGTCAATAAAATTAAGAATACATGATGCATCGCTTTGCATTCAGAGGTTAAGAATAGGCTCAAACGAGGCTTTTCGGTTAGGTAGAGTAGATATCCGCAGATTATATATAGGACTTACTTATCCGCAGATTTTACACATAAGTTTCACATAATATTTTCGGTAATTTATACGAATTGACACGTCCAGAATACCGGGTTCATATTTTGATGTTATCGAATTTAGAACGGAATTTCAGACAGAAAATAATTAAGTGAGAATTATTAGAATAATTGTCTACGTATAATACAGTACAGTGTAAGATCATGGACTGTAGACTCGGTATTAACATTCCATATGTGGGTTTCTCTCTGATGTCGTACAGCTGTTCAGATTAAAACTAGTATTCTTTAAGCGTTTAATCAAACAGGCACCTTGAAGGCGAAGGTTTCGCCAAATAAATACTTTACAAATAATATTAATCAGAGATTATCGTTCGCTACGCTAAATGCGATAAAATATGTGAGGATATTTTCGTTACTTGATTTGACGAGATAGCTGGCAGACGATGTTATTTTTAGCGTACGACGATGACTATTTTCCATATGGGCGTACCTGTTTTTACTTTGGAGAAACGCCAACGGAACACCAGCAGACTTTTCTTTTGATCTGGTCAGTCAGCGTCGGTGTAGTAGCGTTCCGCTTACCTAAACGCATCGTGCGTTCAGTTAGGGCCAGTAGACCGAGGTATACTGTGGCACGTGGGCGTTTGAGGTGAGCGAACAGGTCGATGGACGGGGTACCCTAGCGGGTGAAGATCTGCTCAGTGGCCTCCGGGCGCTGGTGCCGCTCGGGGGCGCAGAGTCCCCTAGCTCGTCCGTCGACTTTCTGAAAGTACCGACCTGTAGGTATATGAACCGAACTGGTTCCGTAAGTTGTGAACCTGTAGTGCGTAGGCAATTCCCTGATGCCAATACTTTCTGCGTTGGTCGTTGTAACTAATAATCATACTAACTATCGATCTCCTCAGGTTCTCCTTAAGTTTTAAAGAGTAGTTTTTTTTTTTTTTTTTTTGGAGTCGCAGTGCAAGTTCCCTGTTGGAGACCACGCACCGGCTTCCTGTTGAGGACCGACTGAGAATGCGGTGCGTTGATCAATATACTCAGTATAGTGTTTCCTTCTTACCTCGATATGAACGTATTTTATTACGTTCTTAATCCACCATGGGAGATTCCCTCAAGAGTCCGGTTGGCAGATGAGATGGGAGCTGGCATGGGACTCTGTAATCGCCCGAAGCAGTGTTAGGGCCTGCGATAGTGCAACCAGCCTCCATGGACGCCCAAGTTCGTAAGGTTGAGTCCGTCTAGGAGCGCAAGGCGTTGGACGCGAGACACTGTCTCGCAACTAATCATTTACCTTATTTTCCCTGCAGGACGCAAATGTTGTGGCTATGGTTTGAGTAAGGGTTGTAACGTATTTCAGGTAGTATATTTGCTAACCTAGGTTGATGGGGGTCGATCTGGTAATCTGTACTCCTTTTTCGACTGGATTGCTATCAGGAAATAGTCTTGATAGGTGATCAAACGTTGGTCAGAAATGTATCATGTGGAAGCAGTCACGGACGTATCCAATTGTTTACTTACACATAATATTAAGTATACTAAAACTGCCTAGGACCGGAGTCAGAGGTGAACAGTCGTGTTGGGGACCAGGACTTTCTTTGGGTCGTTGCGCTAGAGGAGTAAGTAAGTTCAGCTATTAATATGGGAGACCTTTAATCGGCTCTGGGAAAGAACAATCTGTGTAGGGACAGCACCGGGCATAGCAATACGCTTAGATAAAAACGAAGAATTTATATTCTGTGACGAGTATACCGGTGTTTCGAGCTATCTCTCCATGGCCTCTTTCCTCGAGCAGCTGTATCTCGAGCTCGCTTACGACCGGGGGATTTTTGTCCCAAATTTGTTTATTGCCCTCGGAGAAATGGTCCGTTTTATGAGGAGGAACCCGTATTGTTGGAGAACGAGTGCGAGTAGAGAGATTATAAGAAATCTGTTTCCAAACCTTGTCAATACCATCAGTTTTCAGAAAGCAGGCCCGCGGATTTGAGTGTCTGAGGAATCCGGGGCTGATCAAACATTTGTAGAATAACATGAGATATTACGTTACAGATTCCATTCATTGTCGAACAGGTCTTCGGTTTGGTGCAGTGTGCACTAAGTTTTCCTGCTTCTGCTGTATTGGATCGTGGGAGACTGCAGATAGTATTTGAATATAGATACAACGTACAGATTTCCTATAGAACAATAGGACGCAGTTCCTTGTGACTCGGTCAGCCACTACAACGGATCCTCGATCGAGAACGAGGGATCTGCAATCCCCCCAGCTGCAGTAGGCACGTGTATGTCTATCAGGGACACCCGAAGCAGGAGCACCAGACTGTGTGCAATGCTTCCGCTCGGCAGGCGGCGCCAGGGTGGTTGCCGGCATCAGCTTGGTTACTTACGTGATATGGGGGGGCCAAACTGACAAGAGTCGTTGGCGCTTTCGCGTTGGGCAGAGCTTCCACCGTATGGCGAATATCGCGGGCGGTGGCGTCATCCGGCCAGTTGGCAGCCGGCAGCGAGGCGTTATCGTGGCGTCATTGTATCGGCTTGGCGGGCCACTGTAGTTGCACAATGAACTTCATCGGACCAATTGTATTGTGACTTGTAGCGCCATTGCGGTGGTCGCGTGAATGTAGCGGTTTCGTGATCGGCAGCAACATTGAGGTGGGTTATACCGCCATGCCTGGACAACATCAGCATCAGCATCGAACGGCAGTATTATTACCTGTAATGTCATCATGGTGACTATAATTTCGTGGCCAGCGGTGTCCCGTGGCACCCGGTGAGGTCAATACCGATGGTGCCGTCGCGACGACTAGTGAAGTCGGGACCGGTGGCGTGGTTGCGGCAGCCAATGAGGCGAGGACCGGTGGCACCGTTGTAGCGCCCAGTGAGGTCGGGATCGGTAGCATCGTAGTCGCACCCCGTCAAAAAACGGGATCGGTGGTGCCGGCATGGCACTCAATGACTTTAGTACCTGTGGCACCCACGTGGCGAGCAGTGAGCTCAGGACGGGTGGTGCCCACGTGGCAGCTAGTGACGTCGGGGCCGGCGGCACCGACATGGCGTCAGTGAGGTCAGGGCCGGTGGTGTTCACGTGGCGTTCAGTAGCGTCGGGACCGGTGGCGGCCAGCGTCGGGACCGATGGCGTCCCCGTGACAGCTAGCGACGTCAGGCCCGGTGGCACCAACATGGCAGCCAGTGGAGTCCCCGCCCCGGTGGCACCGTCGTGGCGGCCAGTGAGGTCGGGATCGGAGGCACCCCCGTGGCGGCCAGTGAGGTCAGGATCGGTGGCGCCCAGGTGGCGGCCAGTGAGATCAGGACCGGTGGCGCCCATGTGGCGGCCAGTGAGGTCAGGACCGGTGGCGCCCAGGTGGCGGCCAGTGAGATCAGGACCGGTGGCGCCCATGTGGCGGCCAGTGAGGTCAGGACCGGTGGCGCCCACGAGGCGGCCAGTGAGGTCAGGATCGGTGGCGCCCAGGTGGCGGCCAGTGACATCAGGACCGGTGGCGCCCAGGTGGCGGCCAGTGAGGTCAGGACCGGTGGCGCCCACGAGGCGGCCAGTGAGGTCAAGATCGGTGGCGCCCAGGTGGCGGCCAGTGACATCAGGACCGGTGGCGCCCAGGTGGCGGCCAGTGAGGTCAGGACCGGTGGCGCCACGAGGCGGCCAGTGAGGTCAGGATCGGTGGCGCCCAGGTGGCGGTCAGTGAGGTCAGGACCGGTGGCACCCACATGGCGGCCAATGAAGTCGGGACCGGTGGTGCCCACGAGGCGGCCAGTGAGGTCAGGACCGGTGGCACCCACATGGCGGCCAATGAAGTCGGGACCGGTGGTGCCCACGTGGCAGCCAGTGAGGTCAGGATCGTGGCGCCCACATGGCGGCCAATGAAGTCGGGACCGGTGGTGCCCACGTGGCAGCCAGTGGCGACCACGTGGCGGCCACTCATCACAACATTCGTCGCCATCCGCAGACTAGACTCCTTGGGTTAATAGAATATCATTAAGCTAACTCACCCATCGATCCGAGAGCGGAAAACGTAAAGAGTACCCAGGTCCAGCTGCAGCTCCCGGCGGCGGCGGCGGAGCGCGGGGTGGCCCCCGGCGCGCCCGGCCGCGGCGGCGACACGGCGGCGGAGCGCGGGGTGGCCCCCGGCGCGCCCGGCCGCGGCGGCGACACGGCGGCGGAGCGCGGGGTGGCCCCCGGCGCGCCCGGCCGCGGCGGCGACACGGCGGCGGAGCGCGGGGTGGCCCCCGGCGCGCCCGGCCGCGGCGGCGACACGGCGGCGGAGCGCGGGGTGGCCCCCGGCGCGCCCGGCCGCGGCGGCGACACGGCGGCGGAGCGCGGGGTGGCCCCCGGCGCGCCCGGCCGCGGCGGCGACACGGCGGCGGAGCGCGGGGTGGCCCCCGGCGCGCCCGGCCGCGGCGGCGACACGGCGGCGGAGCGCGGGGTGGCCCCCGGCGCGCCCGGCCGCGGCGGCGACACGGCGGCGCCGGCGACGTGGCGGCGCGCGAACCGCCCCCGGCCGGCGGCGCCGCGCCGCCCGCGGCGACACGATGTAGCGATGCACGTTCCCTCTCGTCGGGTGCGGAGCGGCTTACGTTACCGTATGAGAAGTAACGCGATCGAAAACACGCGTCAATCGGACGATTTCCTACTTAAATCTCGGAAACGCCTACGACTGAACGACGGTAACGTTTAAAACACGATCGTGGTCAAGAACGTATTTCGCCAGAAAAAGTGGGTAGATCGAAGTCGCCTTGAAAATTGCGCGACGGACGATAAATCGGTTCGAAAATACTTCGGGAACTCGATTATTCGAAATGAAATTTTAAAATTCGATTCTAAAATTTTCGTCGTAAATATTTAACGATAGACCACTTTCTTGACAATTAGCGAAACACTTCAAATGACTTCCTTAAATTCACTTCAAATGAATAACTTTTCTGTTCGAGCAGAAGTTCCGAAATATAATTACTGGGAATTAAGTCGATCGAGAAGTTAAAGACCACGTGTCGAATTTAAATAAAAATATGCGGACCTTCGGCCAAGACGGTCGACGAAACAATGTAATGGCGGCGAGTCGCCGGGTGCGAGCTGGTTGGTTACAGGAAGCTGTCTGGGCGGAAACTACGTCACAGCGGCGCGCTACGGGCTGTGGAGCGGCTTCATAGACGCTAGCGGCATCTATCGGTCATTGGGAGACGCTACGCTCTCACATCCTGAAGATATCCGAAGTCGAACGGAACACATAATAGTTATTTAAAAATATGTGTCGAGATATATAGTTCAACACTTATTCAAAAGAGAAACGGCAGCTATCGCATATGTGTAGCGAACAGCCTCTAGTACCGAGCCATGTGAAGTGGAAACATCAAGTGACCATATACCTACAATAGAGAAGAAGGTTCAGATGGATCACAACTTGTATATAATTCACGCTGGTGTCTTTCATTCATTATATTTATGGATAAGGACGTAATTATACAGAAGCATAGTTTGTTTCGAAATAATGTTGATGTAAATAAGCTGTTTAGTATATAAATATGATTTTAATAACATTGTTTTTTTCCGTTCCTAGTAGGTACATAGGTAGTTACAACCCTGACGTCAATTTGCCACCGATTTGCGGGTTCGATTACGGGGTATGATCATAGAGTATAATTTCGCAACTTCTCGCATGCTCTTATTTTAATGTCACTTTAATTTTATTATGTACTTTAATCTTTTGGACGGCAACAACTGGCACCGCGGGTTCAACGCCAAAGATCGATATATAATGTAAGTCTTGGACCACAGAGCAATATAGACCTATGCGCATGTGCGTCGAATTCATTCTGAGTTTTGACATTTTAGTGACGTGACGTCTGGACAGCTTCGGTATTTGACATGGCGTCTAAACGGTTAATAACTATAGATTATTTAAAACTAGCGACCCGCCCCGGCTGCGCACGGGTACTATACCTGCATAAAAACCTTCCTCTTGAATTACTCTACCTATTAAAAAAATCTCATCAAAATCCGTTGCGTAGTTTTAAAGATGTAGGGCTGATTTTTGAATTGCCAGTTAACAGTATCTGTCAGTTAAACGCTAGCTCGATCCTGTTTTGACTGATGACTTTAGAAAAGGATAGTTATAATTTTAACTAACGAATACGTTTATCTGGCGATTGAAAAATCAGCCCTTAAGCGTACAAATGGACATAGGGACAGGAAAAGTGACTTTATTTTATACTATGTAGTGAAGTGATAGCTATAGCTCATTGAAGATAGCAAATGTAAAAAGATAACAGGGTGCTTAGCCAAGTTGCCAATCGCTAGCGCTTCATCGCTAATCGCAGCTAACTGTCTTTGTCGCACTAATATGTAAGTGTGACAGAGAGGGAAAACTACGATACGCTACCAAGCGCTAGCGATTGGCAACTTGGCTTAAGCATCCAGTTGTTCTTTGGCGACAACAGAGAGCGTGCGGCCGTTGACCCGCGGGCCGCGCCGCTCGGTAGCCGCCGCGCCGCCGCCGCCGCCGCCGCCGCCGGTGCCGCCGCCGCTAACGCCGACGCCGACGCCGCCGCCGCCGCCGATCGACGCCGAGCCCGCCGTCGACGAGCTCGACATCATGCAGCTACCCATCGTTTTTGCGGACGACGAGCCGGCGCCTCCGCCGCCGAAGAGACAAGGTACTAATTACTTCAATAGTACATTACTATAGAGGACGGGAAACGAAAGGTTACATACCAAGTAGATATATCTGGCCTCAGTTCCTTCGGCCAGATAGAGATACGCGGCCTGTAACCTAGTTTCTCGCCGAGATTTGTATACCTAGTGCTTTTCTCAAACTTACAATGAAAAAAGAATTTTTCAAATCGGTCCACGCGTCTTCGAGTAATCGGGGAACATACATAAAAAAAAAAAAAAGATTTCGACGAATTGTAAACCTCCTCCTTTTTGAAGTCGGTTAATAAAATAACGAAAGTGATTTTCACAGTACACAAACAAATAAGTCAATGAACGAAACGAATCTATAAAATAATTAAAAAAAAAAACAACTTACGTCAATTTTTTTTTGAGATAATCTTTTACCCGGTGACATTGACATTAGTTCTTTTTTTTTAACCGACTTCAAAAAAGGAGGAGGTTGTAAAGGAGGATGTATATTACCCGATATCTCCGAGAATAGTGAACCGATTTTAAAATTTCTTTTTGCGATCGAACGTGTATTACCCTGAGATGGTCCCGTTGGCACCAAGTTGCGGTCTGATGATGGGATCTTGGAGAAATCGAGGGATCTCTTCAATTGCTATAGGTACATGTATGGCGCTTTTGGTAATTTTCATTCATTTACAAGAATTTGCATTCAGAAAGTAGGATTTGAGGAAACCAATGATGGAAATAAATCGGGAATCTTGGAGAAACCGGTTGAAGTCGGTTTTTTAAATTTTTAATTTGGTGATTATTTACGGTGAAATGCCAAGATGTTCTGTCACTTTACAAGTTACTTCCGGTATTTAACTTTTTAAAGCAGGTTCCTTCCAGTACTTTGCAGTCCTAAGACTGCAAAGTAGTTATAAAATGCCTTTGCATATCAAGTTCAAGCATCGAACCAGCGAGATGGTACTTCCGGGCTTAATTTGACATACGTAATGCCAACATTTCATTGCAAGTTTGAGAAAAACTACTTTACAATGCATATGCTCAGAATCTGCTCTTATTAAGGGTAGACTTATGGACAGAAAGTGATTTTTATTCGCACGTGTGTGGTAATGGATTTTCATAGTACTTTTCTGTACGGCCTGGTTGGCACTGCCGAGATAGTCTGGTTTTCCTCGCATAATGCACTGTAAAATGTTGTATGATACACATGTTGAAATGTAGGCTTTTTTCTAACTCGTGTCGGTTTTAAAACACTCGCATTTATAGGCACCGACACTCTTCCTGACAAATACCTACTTTCCACACTTGTATCATAAATAAAATAACTATTTACACACCACCTAGGTATTCGCATACGGGTCTTTTCTTCCCTTCTAGGAGGGATAAAAGTGACACTTTTCTGTTCAAGGACTATCTGTTGCCAGCCTAAAAAATAACAATGAAATATGAAAATAAAATAAGCACGTACATAATCAATTACAAATCCATTGTGCGCAAAAATATTATAGTACAATGTGCATCAAGGGAGGTAAGTACGGAATTACTAACGAGAGTGTTAGAAGCCCGACGCCGTTAGGCAGAGGGCTTTTATGACTCGAGTTAGTATTCCGCTTACCGACCGTAATGCATACAATGTTTTTCATCACACTTAAACGCCAACCAAAAAATAAGTTTTATGACATAATATTATTGAATGACGTACTGACATTTCTATTACTCCCTAGGGAATTTCACTTTTCTATTACTCCCGCTACGCGCGCAAGCAATGGCGCGCTTAGACAGCAAGTGTGATGAAAAATAAGTAACATTTCTACTATTTTTCTCATGGATGGTGTGAAAAGCGGTATGTATGTGTCACACGGCGTCAAAATTGTTTTTGTCTTGGGCGTTAACGCTTGAGTCCCCAATTTCGCTCAGCATTCCACTTTAGAATCCCGAACGTATTAGGGCATCGTCCTAGGGCATCAAAATATTTGCCACACGCGAATATTTACACAATGAGTATTATTGTACCTATTTATGTGACGTGTTGCCACTGTTGCCATCTACTTACACATTTTTTTGTGAAACAAATCAAATTATTTTATTAAATATTTTAGGAAGTATAACTAATTGAAGTTCTTTACAGCTCCTGGCCCCAGCGTGACGGTGACCAGCGGCCACCCAAGGGTAAGCCCAGACTTCCTTCTAATTTCATTCGATATCTATCACTAAATGTCGTTATCTTGTCACACCGAAATGTCAGTGTCCCTCATTAGGGATTGGAACATCTTTTATCGATTATCGATGTTTATGTTATGCAACAATTTGATTACTTTTTCACCTATACTGATGAAGTCATGAATATAAATGTTGATTTTTTTATTCGCCGGTCAAATTTTAGAAGATCGATTCTCAGGTCATATTGATTAACTTGTACTATGGGGCAGACATCCGAAACTAGAAAAAAAATCGGATGTTCCATACATTTCCAACTACTAATATCTCAGGATTTGTATGGAACATTAGATTATTTTACTCGAATCGGATGTCGGCGGTCCCATGCTCAGTTCATCAATATGACCTCAGAATCAATCTAAAACTTGACCGGCCAAAAATCACAATTTAAAAATCTCTTGAAGTGTCAAAAACACATTGTACTGTGGAATCCATCGCTTCATTCGGGCTTGCCGAAATTATATTTTTTATCCCCTGTCACACATCTACTGTATCCTCGTACTCCGTATGACTTAAAATTTTGTTATGTACCAGGGCGGGCGGTCGCTCAACTATACTCGCGTCATCGTAGCAAAGCGGCGCGGACGCGGCGGCGGCGCGGGGGTCGTGGGGGGCCGGGGGTCGGGGGTCGCCGGGGGTCGGGGGGCGGGGGTCGCGGGGGGTCGCGCCCGTCCCGTCGTGCTGCGCCGCACCGTGCGCCTCGTGCGCGACCGCTGACACAAACGACCACACTACACTTTAGTCTAAGGCCTGAGTAGCGATGCGTCCGGCGAGGCGTCCATGTTAAACAAATGCAAACGTATGCGCGTGGCCTGAGTACACGCTGTCCAAATTCCTCGCACACTCGACGCGACCCCTCTGGTTTTACACTTATAGGGTTGCACCAGCATCGACAACTTTATACACTCTCGTTCAATGAAGTCGGGTCTGCACGTATCGCGGTCAGGTGGCATTTTCATAAAACATACTGCAAATACGCTAATTTTAAATATTTTTTCAAATATTTATAGAATAAATAGAATCCTTTTTTTAATTGGCTTGTAGTGGCATGTCCCTGAATGTATCGTTGAAATTTTGTTTTATGGGTAAAAATGTAGTCCACGTGTCTGTAAAAGCGACAGATATTTTATCGGCGTTGACACTGCAGAAGAGTAAATTATGTAGAGAATGTCGGTGCATAAATAAATAAATAATAGTTCAAATTTCTTCTGCCTTTCATATACAGGGTGGAAAAAGATTTTGGGTCAGTGAGGGTAGCTACCAGATCCCGTGTTGCTACGCGAAAATGGTCTTAGGAGACCTTCCCTCGATTTTAAATTGGTGAAGACTGGCGTTTACAGATTTAAAAAAAAACATACAGGGTGCGAGGAAATGGTTATTTTCGACAAACTTTTTTTTATGCCAATCGATCCTGTTTCTGTTCAAGATCAAAAGCTTGTATGGGACAAAAAAAAAATTTCAGCTAGAAAATCCACAAATCGAGATTTAAAATTCCCATACAAATTGTATGAAAATTAAAAAATATTTTTTTCACGCTTCATTTTTTTATGCCTATCGATTCCATTCCTATCCAGTACCAATAGTTCCCTACGGGTCAACTTATGGCAATGTACAAAAATGACAAAATTTCAAGAAAACTGTTTTCGTACATTTACTATGGTAAAAAGGGAAACCTTAATTACGTTATCTGTCACGACAATTAGTTGTCCTATGCTAAATGACAATAATACTGTATGAAAACATTAGCAACATTAATTAGCGTGACAGATAATGTAATTAAAGTTTCAATTTTTTCCTATAGTAAATGTATGAAGATAGTTTTTTTTTTTAATTTTTGTTTTTTTTTACGTTGCCGTATGTTGACCTCTAGGAAACTATTGGTACTGGATAATAATGGAATCGATTGGCATAAAAAAATTAAGCGGTAAAATTTTTTTTTTTCATACAATTTGTATGGGAATTTTAAATCTATAATTGCGGCTTTTCTAACCGAAAAAATTTTTTTGGTCCCATACAAGCTTTGGATCCTGAACAGAAACAGGATCGATTTGCATTCAAAAAAAAGTTTGTCAAAAATGACCATTTTCTCGCACCTTGTATACTTTTTCCAAAATCTGAAAACACCAATCTTCTTTAATTGGAAATCACGGGAAGGTCTCCTAAGACTATTTTCGCGTAGCTACACCGGATCTGTTAGCTGCCCTCACTGACCCAAAATCTTTTTCCGCCCTGTAGAGTTAACAAGTTCTTCACACCTTGCACCGATTTAATAGCCCACCAAAAAAATCGCCAATTGCGCTCGGTTAACGCCGTTAGTGGGACAAAGGTCTTGAATATTTCATTAAAATGTATGAGAAATTTTATGGTAATCCTCTGAGTTGTGTTGATAAATTTGCCAAGTATGTTTTGTGCAATCCGCCTATAGGTTGCAATTCTGACAATGTTATTTCTTCCACGAATAGAAGCGGCAAAAATTAACGCCGCGCGATTTAATGAAAAAAACTGGATTGGCAGACTATAATTACATTAATTACTACTGCAGAGTACAACTGTCACTGTTAAATATAAGCGTAATGTTCCTTAAATTCCTAATAAAGATATTAAAACAATCGTGCCCTTGTTATTTTATTACTTTCCTACTGGTAGCTAACAGCAAAGCACTATTTCATCACACTTGCTGTCTAAGCGCGCCATTGCTTGCGTGCGTAGTGGGAGTAATAGAAAAGTGAATTTCCCTAGGGTGTAATAGAAATGTCAGTACATCATTTAATAATATTATGTCTCAAAACTTATTTTTTTGTCGGCAAGTGTGATGAAAAACATTGTATGCATCACGGTCGGTAAGCGGAATACTAACTCGAGTCATAAAAGCCCTCCGCCTAAAGGCGTCGGGCTTCTAACACTCTCGTTAGTAATTCCGTATTTACCTCCCTTGATGCACAATGTACTACCTATTACTTTACCTAACGAATGACATATATAAATTTAGCGAAACGGGTTACGCACGTAATACGATAATTACACATGATTGGTACCCGACGGGCTTTGGTCGCCGGTACCTACTCTATGATGCCATGTGCCGTGTGATGACGGCAGTAAGAATATGTGTCTTGAGACTTGTGTCGTAAGAGTCGACTAAGGGATTGAAGTGTCACTGACTATTCTTTGATATAAGATTGATGATGGACAGCAGCGTCATAGTGGACACACTACCTACTGCGATCGCCAATCCGCTTGCCCAGCGTGGCGATTATGGGCATTTACCTCTTAGCGTTATTTAGCGTCTATGCTACGCATAGTTAATAGGGGAATTAGGAGAGGCCTACGTCCAGCAGTGGAC
The DNA here is from genome assembly GCA_025490895.1 of Thaumatotibia leucotreta. Classification (NCBI taxonomy): domain Eukaryota; kingdom Metazoa; phylum Arthropoda; class Insecta; order Lepidoptera; family Tortricidae; genus Thaumatotibia; species Thaumatotibia leucotreta. The sequence continues at coordinate 145,984 of JALPQI010001017.1, forward strand.
TGAGATAGGTTGATGATGATGACTCCATGATGAGGAGAATGACTTAAATTACGTGAGTACTTCGTTTCGCTAAATATTTTAATATGTTCGAGTCTCACGTTAGTTATAATATAATTCTGCAATTAATTACCTTACGTGTACAGTCAAGGGCATTAATATTATATACACTTCTCCATACTGATCCCTTACAAATGTGCCTATATATTAATGCACTCGACTGTACAAAATCGACGAGCGTCAGAATGGCGGGTGAATGCTGTATAATATGTCAGGAGTTAGTGCTAGCAATGTGCCAAATGTGCGTCAAAATTCGAACAATGTGCTCTTTACATTAGAGATGTTGCCCGCCATTCTGACGTCAGATTGACGGGCGCATTTCCAGTTCTAGTTGATGGCTGCCTAGTGAAAGGTGAAAGTACCTACTGCGTAAGGTTAGTGCTGACCAAATCCGACGTCAGAATGGCGGGCATTATTAATTTCTTATATAAATATCCGTATTTCGCATCTCCACTCATCAATCCATCAATAATTTATTATGTAGTCTTTGTTGAGTGTAAGTTAAAATACGTTTTAAGAAATGGTTTTGCCAGTGAGTCCCCTGCCTGGTTTAATTCGTCCCTATTAGTTAGATACGTTGTCAAGTTTTCAGTCAATGTGTGTTACCAGGGATGACTTTCTTTGCCTAAACGTCGTCCTTCACTATCGACTATCGACCACATTTCAAAACTCGAAAGTCGGTTAACGACCTATGGAGAGGGCTATGCGAGGAGATGCGTAGATGAACTAAAGCCACCGATATATAGCGCTCCGGATAACCAAGCTGAAGTGGCAATGGTTAGGCCACGTTGCACGCAGACTCGCAGAGCAGATGGGGTCGAAAAGTGCTCGAGGAGACCACGGTTTTGCAAACGCAGCTTAAACGTCCACCCACAAGATGGACAGACGACTTTATGAAGATCGCTGGATGGGGGCCGCTTTCAACCGGTGTTTGTGGAGGTCGAAAAGGAACGTCTATGTTCAGCAGTGGACTTCTTATGGCTGAAACGATGATAACTGTAACTTATAGGAAGGATGGTTGAGGAGGATATTGCATACCTACGCGTACGGTGCCCGTTGTGACAATTGTCGCGAGGCTTAGAACAATGATCGTAAATTCTTTACATGAGGTTCGACCTGTCAGACCTATAACGGAATTTATTTATTTATTTAGCTATTAAGGACATCAACAGCAATCACAAATTACTTAATCTATGAACATGAACAGTAAACAAAGCCAATTAAAGATATCTGTAAGGAGTTAGATTATAAGTACCTATAATAATGCAACGTTGCTAGTTTGTATTCCTATATATTAAGTGTTTATTGAATAAACTACCAGTCTGTAATCAGCATTTACTTGTTTAATTGCTCCACCTGCCACCCGTATCACATGGCGACCTTGCCAGGTGAGGTGTCGGGTTCGGCCGCTACCGACGCGTGTGCGGACATACAACAATAGAACTTTTACCGACACGCTCATATACCGCAATTATTTGCATAATAAAAATGTGCAATTCGCGAGTGGAAAAAGAAAATGTTATTATCAGTCAAAACGCTGCGGGAAAATCTGCTAACGACGCTGCCTTCCACGAGATGAAAACCCATTTATCTTCGATTAGCATAGTGATGATAGTGATTTGCTCAATTTTAGCTATCGCAATACTCTACGCTTGCTACAAAATATACAAGAAGTGCCACGAAAAATGGTCGAGAGATTTGGTCGTCCAATACAACCTACGTCGCTCTTTTAACCGAGATCTTCGCGAGAGTCACGCTCACTGCCATCAATGTGGCCCTGCTAGAGGTGTGTCTTATTCTGCAAACAAGGTGAACGAGTGATCCAACAACTTCGGCATCAAGGACATAAAGGCTACCCTATTATGTGAAAGTGCGTATTTGAAAAAGTGAAAGGTCAATTATGTGAAGTGGATTTAGCGTTATACCATGGTATGTAGGTAACTAATTAGTACTTAATTTTAAGATTTAAGTATTTTTATTTTTAATAAGGGCTATTTACTAAATAAGAAGTAAAATTATAGTAAATATGTCAGTTTGATATGTCACATAAGTTACGAGACTTATTTGTTCATTTAAAAACCATAAAAGAATACTTAGTGAAATTTAGTTATGATAGGAGGACATCAGAAGTCCTTAACGCTAAGTTCGAGGAAGCATTTTTAATATATTCTGACTACCTCAACATTTGTGAACAGATAAATAAAGACGTTGATGATAAGCGTATAAGTGGTCAAAGTTTATTGGATCTTGAGAGTTATTGTGAGCATATTAATAGTTTATATAGGCAGATATAACAATTTTGCCACAAAAATTATACAAGTTCAAATACGTTGTCGACGAAAAATCCAAACATGGGCGAATTCAATTTAAAAATAGCCCTTTCTTTAATACCGTCCATGACTGATGATGAAGTTGCAATTAATCAATTAATAGACTCTATAGAGTACTACGAGTCTACGATTAAAAGTGAAGCAAAACAGCAGCTCATACATTTTGTTTTAAAAAATAGACTGACGCAGGTAGCTAAATTAAAGTTGTCCTCGTCATATACTACTGTCGAAAACTTAATAAAGGACATGAAAAAACTGCTGTTGCCTAAAATATCTGCCACTGCTATTCAAAATAGTCTCCATACGCTAAGACAGGGAGAGTCTTCAATTGATGATTTTGGCCAAAAGTTGTCAAAAATGTTCGTAGATCTCACGATCGCGCAATCAGACGGTGATTCCAATACATTTAATGTATTGAAGGGTTTAAACGAAAAACAGGCGATTAAAAAAATCGCGGACGGATTGCGCAATCGTCGAGTAAGTACAATTATTTCGGCGCGTGATTATAGCGCTTTAAAGGATGCTATACAGGGTGCGAAGGACGAGGAGACGAGTTCGCACATTACAGCAAGTGAGGTATATACTTTTAACCATCGTAAAAATAATTATTTCAGTAGAAGTTACGCTCGAGGCCGTGGTTCTTACCGAGGGCTACCACACTACTCCCCAGGTGCCAGGACACTGCATTACCCTGGACATTGGACTACAGGTGCAGGTGCAAGTGGAGCATACCACCCTAGGGGCAGAGGAGCTGGCAGAGGAGGCTACCATTTCCAGAGCAATCATCGAGGCCGGAAGTACCAAGTATATCGAGGTAAGCCAAACCCTTTTCGTGGAAACAATGGATATCGCAATGATCGTAATATTTATGTAGCTGAAACTGATAACAAAGTCACCCCAAATCAGTTTTTTCGTGAATAACGAATCTATATTTGCAACCGATGATACATGCTTAGTTTATTTCCATGTGAAAAATAAAAGACAATTATTGTTATGTGACACCGGTACTTCGATATGTTGTTTGAAGTTAGCGATTGCTTTGAAATTAGATATTCCTATTTATGAAGACAACTCAATTATTAATGGAATTGGCGGTACGAAACAAGCAATCGGATATGCTTTCATTGAATTAGCGGAACATGACCAAGTGTTTCAACATAAGTTTTATATTTTTGATGACTTCTACTCAACCACGTGGGACGGAATAATAGGCAAAGATTTTCTTAAAAAATATAAGGCTTTGATAGATTTAGACAACATGGAATTGACCTTAGTATCAATTAGGAACGAGAAAGTTTGCATACCATTTCAAAATGATAGAACTTATTTTTATCTTCCTCCCAGAACTGAATCTTTACATTTTGTGACTACTAACTTACAAGAAGATTGCATAGTATATTCGTTAGAACTGCAAGATGGAATATTTTTGGCTAGTTCAATTGTTAGACCTTGCAATGGAAAATTACCAATAAAAATAATGAACACAACTGAAAAAGAGATTAAATTAGATGAACTTGTCGTCCATAGGGCAAGTGATTATGATATTTGTTATTTTGATAAATGCGACTCCAAGAGTGTCGATCGTGTAAAGTCATTATTTTCTCATTTAAACTTAGAAAACCTCAACAAGGAGGAACAAATTTCCATAGAAAATGTATGTGCTAAATTTTCAGATATTTTTTATTTACCCGGTGACAAGTTAACAACCACAGATATTTACAATCATTCAATAATATTAAAAGATAATACTAGTCCCATCTACACAAAGCCTTATAGATTACCGCATGCTCAAAAAAAAAAATAGATAGTCAGTTGAAAAGTATGCTAGAAGAAGGTATAATCGAGGAATGTTCGAGTGAATGGTCTAGCCCACTACTAATTGTTCCAAAAAAGTAGATAAAAGTGGTGAGAAAAAATGGCGTATTGTTGTAGACTACCGGAAGTTAAATAATTGCATCCAGGACGATAAATTTCTCACTTCCCAATATTACCGAAATAATAGATTCATTATCGGGAAGCATTTATTTTACACATTTAGACTTAGCTAACGGATATTATCAATGTAACCTTGATGTCAATAGTCGAAATTACACAGCCTTTGCTTCTGGTCAATTTCGCATGACCCGTATGCCTCAAGGACTCCGAACTTCACCGAATTCCTTTTCGAGAATGATGAATTTGGCTATGTCCGGCTTGACATACGACAAATGTCTCATTTATTTAGATGATTTGATAGTTTTTGGGAAAAATCTAGATAGCCACAATTTAAATTTATTGGATGTATTTAAAAGATTACGAAAAGTCTGTTGGAACCTTCTTGGTAAACCAAACTTACTTGTTTACAGAATAGAAAACAAGAATTAGAATAAGACGCTGTCTATCCGTCGATTGTCTTCCGTGTGTGTCACATCCCAAAATATACGATCTTCATTTACACTGTTTCTCATAGTTTTACTTTGCTATTTACTCCCAAAAACCATCAGGTTATGTCCCAGCGATTGCGATTAAAATCGAAACGTGACACTGCGTAAAGTAACGAAAATATAGTAATTTCGGGTGTCGGTAAAAATGGCGTCCGGTGGAAGTTCCTCATCTCCACTCGTGTTGGATAAATTAAAAGGAATTGAAAACTATAGTTCGTGGAAGTTTATGATGAAAATGGTTTTGATTCATGAAGATCTTTGGGAATTTGTGGAAAAAGAGGTTGACGGGAAAATTCCAGAAAATGTGAAGAAGAGCCAGAAGGCGCTTGCACGCATTGCGTTGTCAGTGCACATAAGGAATGTGACCTCGGCGCACACAGCGTGGGTAAGCCTTCAGAAAGCTTATGAAGACAAGGGATTATGTCGGAGGCTAGGCCTACTGCGGACTTTGTTTGGTACAAAGTTGACGGAGTGCCAAAGTATGGAAAAGTACTTGAACAAAATCACGGACGTTGCGCAACAACTACAGGATATCGGTGCAGGGTTGGAGGATGACTTTGTAGCGGTTATCATGCTGAGCGGACTGCCCGAGGATTACGACCCGCTAATTATGGCAATTGAAAATTCAAATATCAAATTGGCTAGCGAAGTTGTATCGGCGAAGCTGCTACAGGAAAGGTTGCGACGTGAGGATAGCAGGCGGGACGGAGACGAGGTTACGGCTCTGGCGGCTGCGAAAAAGGTGCCAAAGTGCTTTGTCTGTAAGAAGACCGGACATTTTAAAAGAGATTGTCCGATGTTGAATAAAAAGAGATGCGGTAAGGAGGCTTCATCACCGAATGCGTTGCTTACGGCGCTGTCTGTGAACGTCGAAAGCGATTCTTGGTACGTGGACAGCGGGTCAGCGAGTCATCTTTGTCGTGATGCGAGCATCATGAGCGGCGTGAAAACCGAAAAATCGTTACAAGTGACGGTAGCTAACGGAGAGAAACTTTTTACGGCTGGGCGCGGCAGTGTTGAAGTTGAATTACGTGACAACACAATAAAGACCATAAGTGATGTGCATTATGTACCTAATTTAGCTGCCAACTTACTGTCAGTTAGTGCCTTAGCGAAAAAGGGTTTTGTAATAGTATTCGACTCCGATGGTTGTGAGATACTTGACGATGGGGTGCTTGCAGCGACTGCTTCTTTAAAAAATGACGTGTATATCCTTGACACTGTCAGGGCTGGTTCTAAAATTTCTTTTCAGAATGAAATTGCAGCCAATGGTGCAGTGGAGGAAGAGCGCGTGCATACCAACGAGGAAAATGTCTCTGCAGCTACAGAGAAGGTTTGGCATTCTAGGTTAGCGCATCTGAACCGGAGAAGCATGGAACTGTTAAGAAAAGGTATGGCTTCTGGTATATCTTATGACAGTAGAGATTTTGAAACATGTGTAGCATGTGTCAACGGGAAAGCCAGCAGGCTGCCCTTTCCTAAGAAATCTCACAGCAGGGCAAAAGAGGTTCTGGAGCTAGTGCATACTGACGTATGTGGACCGCTGCCTTGTGCTTCTCTCAGCGGTGCGAGGTATTTCTTGCTTTTTATAGATGATTATTCTAGGAGGACATTTGTATACTTTTTAACGAAAAAGAGTGAAGTTTTTGATAGGTTTAAAGAGTTTAAGGCTTTAGTAGAGAACCAGACAGGTAAAAAGATAAAGGCGATACGTAGCGACAACGGCGGAGAATACACCAGTTCTGCATTTCAGGCTTATCTGAAGAGCAATGGCATCCAGCATCATACAACTGTTCCTGACTCGCCCGCCCAAAACGGGGTCGCGGAGCGCGCTAACAGGACTGTGATGCAAGCTGCGAGATGCATGCTGCAAGATGCGGGCCTGGGTAATGAGTTCTGGGCTGAAGCTGTCAATACGGCAGTTTATATCAAAAACCGCTGTCCTACAAAAGCTGTCTTGGGAAGCACTCCCGAGGAGAAATGGAGTGGCAAGAAGGTATGCTTAAGTCATTTACGTATCTTTGGCTCTGTGGCTTATGCAATGAACCTTAAAAAGCATTCAAAATTAGACCCGAAATGCAAAAGGTACATTTTTGTTGGTTATTGTGAGCATACAAAGGGTTATAGATTAATAGATCCGGAAGAACCAACAAAGTGCATAAAAGCCAGAGATGTAACCTTTTTAGAAAATACGTTCATAAAAAAGTTATCAAATGTTGACGTTGACAATGACACTAAGTCAATTGAATTATTTTCACAAAATCGAAATGATGTGAATACAATTAGTGAAATTCAATTGCCTATTCCTACTTCGGTACAGCCAGAAACATCTGCAGTGAGTGATGCTCAGCGTGTTGTCGATCGCACGAGTACGATCACAATTGACGATTCGCCTAGTTCAAGTGAATGTGATGACCCGGCCGATGAGACTTATATTCCAGAGGAGGAGACTTCGGACACGGAATATGATAGTTCATCGAGCTTACTCCATTCGGGATTCTTGGCGGGTACGGCGGATCCAGATGCTCCCGGCACGGTAGGGGAAGCATTGAGCAGTCCACATGCTGACAGTTGGAGGGAAGCGATGTCATGTGAGTACAACTCATTCATTAAAAATAAATGTTGGACACTTACTGATCGCTGTAAGTCACAGAAACCAGTGAAATGCAAATGGGTGTTCAAAGTGAAACGTGGACTGAACGGTGAATTATTAAAATATAGAGCTCGTCTCGTTGCCAAAGGCTTTACGCAACAATATGGCATAGATTATGAGGAGACGTTTTCACCGGTTGTCAGGTACTCCACCATACGTACTCTGTTAGCCTTAGCGGTTGAGTATGGTATGCAGATTGAACACCTCGATGTAAAAACGGCATTTCTAAATGGTGACTTACAAGAAACTGTGTACATGGAACAACCGGAAGGCTTTATAGTTAAGGGCCAGGAAAGTAAGGTCTACAAATTAAATAAAGCCATATACGGTTTGAAACAGGCCTCGAAGGCTTGGTACGAAAAGATTGATCACGTTTTATGTCAAAAGTTGAAATTCAATAAATCGTCGTCTGAGCCTTGTGTTTACTTCAAGCGCCATAAGGGGTCGCTTATCATCATTGCTCTGTACGTTGACGACATCATATTGTTTTCATCGGGTGACGAACGTGACAAGCTAGATGTCAAGGTCAAATTAATGAAGGAATTTGATATGACAGATCTAGGGTCAGCTCATCAGGTGTTAGGTATGAGATTGTGTAAGGATGACAATAAAATTACCCTCGACCAATCTAGTTACATCGCGATGGTGCTTAAGAAATTTAAGATGGAAGACTGTAAGTCTTCGCCTACTCCCATGGAAGTTGGACTGAAGTTACCTAGGGGCAGTAAAAGGGATGATACTTACGATTACAGAGGTCTTGTAGGTTCCCTTATGTATATTGCTATCTGTACCCGACCAGACATCGCATACGCAGTCAGCTACTTAAGCCAATTTAATGAATCGTTTACAGAGACCCATTGGAAAGCAGCGAAAAGAGTTCTACGCTACTTGAAAGGTACTATGGATCTCCGTCTAACTTTTAAGAAGAGCAAGCAGCAGCTGGAGGTTACTGGGTATGCGGATGCGGACTGGGGCAGCGACGACGTGGACCGCCGGTCGTACACGGGCTACGTGTTCAAAATAGGTGAGTCAGTAATAACTTGGGAAAGTCGTAAGCAAAAGACAGTTAGTCTCAGCTCCACCGAAGCCGAATACTATTCACTGTCTGACGCATGTAAAGAGGGTCTGTTTATTCGTACGTTTCTAAAAGAAATTACTGATAAGGACATTGTGCCCACTATTTACAATGACAATCAATCGGCGCAAAGATTGTGTAAGAACTCTTTACATCATGCTAGGACAAAACATATTGATATAAGGCATCACTTTATTAGGCAACTTGTTAATAACAATACGATTGTTATAAAGTATCTAAGTACTAATGAAATGTTGGCAGATTTACTAACGAAGCCGTTGTGTAAAGTTAAACACAATATGTTTTTGAGACAGCTCATGTTACAGGCATAGGTATATTATGTTGTACACTGTATTCGTGTAATTACCATCATTGTTTTTTTTAGTTTAGGTTAACATGATAGTAATTACATAAAATGAATAGACTGGTTATTGTTTTAGAAAATGTTTATTTAGTTTAAAATATGTCATGTTGATAACTGAACTTGAATGTTGTAGCGTAAGTTCAGTACATGGAGTTTTTTATAAAGTTATTGTAACTAGTATTAAAGTGTATGACGAATTATTTGTGAAACAAGATTGTTTGGTTTAACCTTTTGAACGCCGCTTGGGATGTCATCGGACGTGCCCGTGTCGCCGCCTATACTAAGTTATAACAAAATGTGTAGTGCTTGCCACATAACTTACGATGATATATTTTATTGTTTATAGTTTACTGTGATAAACTTCGTTTTTTACCACCTTGTCATTAAATATTATATTATTATAATTAAATCACGTTTACAAATGTTTTTATTATGGTTTCGTCCCTTTTATTAATGGTTTGAATCTGTGAATTTTACCAGCTATGCAAATTTATTGATGGACGTTGCTACATCACTATTATTTCTCATTTCGTATCTGTGACGTCATGAGCGGTCTACTATTTCAGACATTGGCGAAGGCTTGATTGTTTTTTCGTTGATAAGTTGGCACTAGTAGGGAGAGGATTGATCGCATTAGAAACGTATCGAATCTGAAAATTTCAACGTTCTTTGGCTTAAAAATCATACAATTTTACAATTCTTTTGATAAATAAATATTGTAAGCTCAACATTATAGTACTCAAATTGTTTAAACTACTAAACAGTACCAATCTTATATATTTTGTTGACTGAACATAATTTTGAAATATCGAGTAATCCACATCACTAAAATTTTCTATTTTACATCTTTGACGTCACATGCGGTCTCATTTTTAAGACGATGGCGTAGTCTGTGTTAATTATTATAGCGGAATACAATGACTTGGTAGGGGTTACCGATGAACCACGATAACAGAGTCTTCCCTTATTTATCGATTCAAATATTCTACCATCTATAAAACACAGACTTCACTGATAAACCCTGGTAGGTAGGCACTAATACAATTCAAATATATTTATTTCTAAGTTCAACTTTGAAAACTTCCAAGGACTCAAATATGTCAAAATGTCTAAGGGTCAAAACATCCATGAAATCAAAATGTCCAGAGAGTGAATGGTATCACAATGACAAGGATTAGGTACTCTATCATGTACTGCGAGGCCATCACGGCATGTCGTGTTGAGAGTCAAGTTTCCAGACACTGAACGTGCACCTAGAACTGCCGAAGGAGTATCTACCCGTACATGGCAATTGCGTATGAAGCGAATGTATCAACACTTGGTGTGGCTACTTAAGTCATTGGGTAACTTGATTCAGTTAAGGACAGATTCTGGTTACGGCAGATTATTTTTATGACAGATTCGAAATCTTCATTTTCGTCCCGCTCCTTCTAAAATTCTAAATAATTCTTCAGCGGACGATATTGTAGACGATGTACTAGACAACTTACGTAATAATTTTTATAAGAATATATCGAAGTGATCAAATAGGTTAGCTAAGTAAGGTCAGGTCGCATGCATAAATCTTACGTCGTAAATCTAAATATCGAATGAGAAAGTCGACGTAGATATGCCAATACCAATCATCGTCACATCACTAGTGTCTTTTATATAAGACTTTGGCTACGAGACTTGGGGTAAAATCATACATAATCTAATGGTATAATTGAAGTTTTATTTTCATCTAGAAAATATAATTAAAATCAACAGATCACTCTCACTGTTACTTAATCAATAATTACTGCGACTTACTTATGCAAAGAACCAAAGTAAGCTCTGTAAAAGTAAAGAATATCTTGAGAAAAACATGAAAAAAAATTGTCTTATTTATCAGACTGCGGCGATACGAGCTGGGTATTGATTGTCTGATATATCAGACTACGGCGGTCAAAAGGTTAAGGGCCAGTGTTGGAACCTTCTTGGTAAACCAAACTTACTTGTTTACAGAATAGAAAACAAGAATTAGAATAAGACGCTGTCTATCCGTCGATTGTCTTCCGTGTGTGTCACATCCCAAAATATACGATCTTCATTTACACTGTTTCTCATAGTTTTACTTTGCTATTTACTCCCAAAAACCATCAAAGTCAACCTTAAGTTAAATCCAAGTAAGTGCGAGTTCTTAAAGAAAGAAATACTTTATCTAGGACACGTAGTGTCATCTAACGGCGTGTTACCCCGATCCAGAAAAAATAAGGGCCATTAAAGATTATCCGACGCCTACGGATTCCAACCAAGTAAAACGATTTGTTGCCTTTGCTAATTACTATCGTAAATTTATTCGTAATTTTGCGAAAATCGCTCTTCCGTTAAACAATTTATCACGTAAAAATGTTACATTTAATTGGGACACTAACTGTCAAAATTCTTTCGGAAAAATTAAAAGAATCTATAACTTCAGCACCAGTGTTGCAATACCCAGATTTGTCCGAAAAAAAATATATTTATATTGCAAACAGATGCATCGGCCTTCGCGCTGGGCGCGACTTTGAGTAATTTTGACAATAGGCCAGTAGCATTTGCTAGTAGAACATTAAATAAAGCTGAAAAACGGTACGCGACAATAGATAAGGAGTTACTCGGGATCGTATGGAGTATTAAGCATTTTAGACCTTATTTGTATGGGTCGTAAATTTATAATTAGAACGGACCACAAACCATTAGTGTATTTATTTAGCATGCGCGATCCATCTAGCCGACCTGCTTAAGTTCAGGCTCGCGCTAGAGGAGTACGACTTCAAAATAGAGTATGTAAAAGGATCGGATAACGGACCGGCTGATGCATTGTCACGTATTTGTTTAAGTAGCGATGGAATTGAAAGAAATGAATGAAAGTATTAACGTAATGACTAGGTCACAGTTTAGGAAGATTTCAGCTACTTCTGGGCAGACTATTGATTCTACCGATGATCGGCCTGATCAACCGAAAATCGTGGAAACACATAGTAAACCCGCATGAGTCAGTTGAAATACAGTTTTTGACGCAGCAAGAATTGTTCAAAAGATTACATCAAAGACAAGAATGTGTTGAAAATGATATATTTCTCTATGATTCTAAAAATAAAAATATTATATATTAAATTTCTAGTGTCTTCATCGCAACTATCGC